>JAXIVH010000009.1:11828612-11924104 GCA_036785325.1 Urophycis tenuis | reverse complement strand
CCATCATGAAAGTTCCCAAGCCTGAGACCAAAGAACAGGTAATGACATGTCTAGGTTGCGCTGGCTGGCATGAATGTCCAAAATGTCTGGGTAGTGACTAGTGACAACGCCACCAACCTATTTGAGAAAACAAAAGACCGAGCTCATTGATTTGAACAACATTTATTTCACACAATTCATTAATGTCTTTTTCATATTACACGTCCAACGGAATGCAGTCAAACCCCCCGATCCATTTGTGATGTTGACGAGGGTCCTGGCTGTCTGCCCTGGGCCGTGATAATGAGGCCTAGGGGAACATACACACACTAGAGGTACATACACACACTAGGGGAACATACACACACTAGAGGTACATACACACACTAGAGGAACATACACACACTAGAGGTACATACACACACTAGAGGTACATACACACACTAGAGGTACATACACACACTAGGGGAACATACACACACTAGAGGTACATACACACACTAGGGGAACATACACACACTAGAGGTACATACACACACACTAGGGGAACATACACACACTAGAGGTACATACACACACTAGGGGAACATACACACACTAGAGGTACATACACACACTAGGGGAACATACACACACTAGAGGAACATACACACACACTAGAGGTACATACACACACTAGAGGAACATACACACACTAGAGGTACATACACACACTAGGGGAACATACACACACTAGAGGTACATACACACACTAGGGGAACATACACACACTAGAGGTACATACACACACTAGAGGTACATACACACACTAGGGGAACATACACACACTAGAGGAACATACACACACTAGAGGTACATACACACACTAGGGGAACATACACACACTAGAGGTACATACACACACTAGAGGTACATACACACACTAGGGGAACATACACACACTAGGGGAACATACACACACTAGAGGAACATACACACACTAGGAGTACATACACAGAAGGAGAGATTCATCAGGTAAACAGAGAGCTGTGGACCTCTCCCTGGAAATTAATAATGTTTAATAATAATTATGTAATTTTTTTCCAGAAGTGTTTCTACAGTGTTAATTCTAGGTAGCCTACTTTGAATAATCATGACTCCTCCACCTCTATGTTTCTCTGTCATTGAGAAGTGTTGGAGCTCTAACAATGTGCATGAATGTGATTGCATGCATTGCATTATGCACATCCCATTTCAGTCATCCGGGAGAGACTCGGAGTAGAGCCGCTGCTCCTTTGCGTGGAAAGGAGCCAGTTGAGGTGGTTCGGGCATCTGATAAGGATGCCCCCCGGGCGCCTCCCTATGGAGGTGTTCCGGGCACAACCAGCTGGGAAGAGACCACGGGGAAGACCCAGGATGAGGTGGAGAGATTATATCTCCACACTGGCCTGGGAACGCCTCGGGATCCCCCAGTCAGAGCTGGCTGATGTGGCCCGGGAAAGGGAAGTGTGGGGTTCCTTGCTCGAGCTGTTGCCCCCGCGACCCGACCCCGGATAAGCACTTTGAGATCTGCTGATAAAAAGTGCACTAGAAATAAAATTTATTATTATTATTATTATAAGCGGTAGAAGATGAATGAATGAATGAATGAATGAACATCCCATTTCTCAAGATAGATTTAACCAAATCAAGTACAAGTAGCTCTCAACTAAGTATCAGATGAACAAAAGAGCCCTTTTAGGCTAGTAAATGAAGAGTTTGTAAATGGCTACAATGGTTTCCAGAGACCATTAAATGAATAAGGGATGAAAGACAAATCTAAATATCAGGTCATGATGATGAATAACTATTTGCTATATTTCATGTTAATTCCTTAAATCCCTTTCCCACAGAAAATGCTAATAGAGGGCATTCACTGAAGTAGACAACCTATGTAACCTTTGTGCTTCAGCTATTCACACCGTTACTATAACTATATCACTACTCTATGAACTCTTCGCCCACAGAGGGAAAATCCTATTGCTATCAGTACAACTCAAGCCCCCACAGAGCGCTAATAGGAAAACGTAAAGCTGCTGTAAGGTTTAAAAGAGATAAAGAGCAAAAGACAGCAAGATTTTTAAAATATATCATCTAAAGAAACGCTCTCTGCTCCCTTCGCGCTCACGTTTCAAGTTTCAAGTTTATTGTCACATACTAGATGACAACGTACATCATAACCAGCAGTGAAATTCTTGTAGCTCGGGTGAACTCAACTTTGGAGAATAAAACAAAATAAAAAAATAAAAAGAATTTATGCATATAAAAATAACAACAAATGGTGGGCGGGGGTGAGGGTAGTGGGCGGGGTGAGGGTGATGGGCGGGGGTGAGGGTGAGGGTGGGGGTCCAATCATGTGTGTTTGTATGGTGTGTGTGCAAGTGTTATCGGGAGGAAACTGTCCTGGTGATGCGCTGGGCCGTCCTGACCACCCTTTACAGAGCTTTGCAGTCGGTCGGGGCGGTTCAACTGCCATACCAGGCCATGATGCTGCCAGCCAAGATACTCTCAATGGTACACCTGTAGAAGTTAGTGAGTATCCTGGAGTCCAGACCGAACCTCCTCAGTCACCGGAGGAAGAAGACCACACCTGTGTGGTGTGACCAGCTCAGATCCTCGCTGATGTTAATCCCAAGGAATCTGCAGTGGCTGACCCTCTCCACCGCTGTCCCCCCCCCATGTGGATGGGTGCGTGCCTCTCTCCCCGCAGCCTCCTGTAGTCCATGATGTTGTCCTGACACCATGATGTCAGGGCTCTCACCTCTGCGCTGTAGGCGTCAGTGATGTAGCCGATGATGGCGGTGTCATCAGCAAACTTAATGACGGTGTTGGATCATGTGTGGTCATGCAGTCGTGGGTGAACAGGGAGGTGGCGTTGCCGATCCTTACAGCCTGTGGCCTGCTTGTCAGGTTCAGCATCCAGCTGCACAAGGTGGAACTGATGTGCAGGTCTCGGAGCTTTGCGACAAGTCTGGATGGCACCATGGTGTTGAAAGCATGTTACGCCCTGCACATGCATGGGTATCAAGTCAGGTCAACCAAGGAGCAAAACCAGCGGTGGCACTATGAAAACTCAGATAAGAGTATAGTATATTTATATTTATATTTCTGTACATAATTGTTCACTGCACCTTATGTATATATTTTTTTAAATATTCTTTATCTTGCACTAAAATTTTTTATATACAGTATATATATTTTTTTATACATACATACATTTTTTTTTACATTGCATTTAATTCTTTAATTATTTGTATTGTAATGCTGCTGCTACGCTGTAATTTCCCAGCTTGTGGTGTGTATCATACAGAGGCAGGGGTACAGTTAACAAGAACAGAAACTCTCACAAGACATTTCACTCCCTAATAGCTGGTGGATATCAATGGTATTGCAAACACATTACACACACATTACACAGATAGCTATAGCTATCCAAGAGCTTAGGCCTGGCATAGCGATCACTGCCAATAGGAGAAGATAATATCCATGGAAGTTCCCCCACTACACCCATTGGATGAGTCAAATAGCGTATGCTAACAAGTGACTCAAACAGTTGTGCTGCAGCCCAGCTTGATGAGTCAGTGGTGATGTGAGATGGGCAGCAGCCATGGCAGGTACTGACAAGAAACTAAAAACATATTTTCAAGCGTGGGAAACAGAGTTTTGTTTCACGGATGTAACGTGGTGTTTTAATGCAAAAATGTGAGTTGTGGACACCAACATTTTGTAAATGTTCAGGCAAAACAGGCCTATTCCATTTGTTTAGGTTAAAATACGCAATGATAATAATGTTATAAAACATGAGTAGCTTTCGGCAATTTTCATTTTGTAAAAGTAGCTTTCTTTTTTTTTAACTTAAATTTTTACTAACAGTTTTCTTTGACATTGCAGCAAACTTGCAAACAACAAACAAATAAAAATAAAAATGAACATAATACTGCTTGGGAGTTGCCTTCATAACCTTTCAGATTAGTGTATCTATGAATTATCTTTCCAGTTCAGTATTTGAGTCTTGTATTGAATCCATTTTTCCCATTTTCTGTCCAGTTGTGCTTTTTGTAGTCTTAGGATGTGTGTCAATTTTTCCATTAGAAAGATTTATTCCACAATCGTTAGCCATTGGTCTTTCGTTGGTGGTGTTTCCTTTAACCAGTTCCTAGTGATAGCCTTCCTACATGCTACCAACAGTATTTTGATTAAATATTTTTCACTAGCCGCAACTATTTCTTCAGAGAAATTACATAGGTATAGCGTCAAACAATTTTTAGGAACATCGTAACTTAATATTTGTTGTAGTTCCTTGCTCACTGTTTCCCAAAATACAGTTATTTTCTGACATTTCCAAAAACATGGTAGTGATCCACATCGAAAGACCCACAACCTCTCCAACACTTCTGACTTACGTGCAGCTGCTTGCTGAGTTAGTGGATGAGTGGTGTATATCCCACATATTATGCCAATCTTCATCTGAAATTTCTACATTGAGTTCTTTCTCCCATTTCACCTTTATATATTTAGTCGTATATTTGTCATTAGCATTCATTCCTTGATATAATGCCAAAATTATTCTTAAGTCACCTTCCTGATATGCTTTAATTATGATTTGGATGACACCATTCACCTCCTTGGAAGAATCTGATTTGATTTCCCTTCTGTAATAGTCCCTTACTTGAAAGTATCTATAGTTTTCATCCTAATTTATATTTTCCCCTCAAATTTCAAAACTCTCCAGCACCCCTTTCTTTTCCAAAACACACCAAGCCGTTATTCCTTTTGTTGCCCATTGTTTAAATGTTTGATCATATTTTGCTGGTTTGAAATTGCTATCATAAGCTATCCATCTCAATATATGTGCATCATTCTAAATCTTATACATTTTCAGTACTTCAAACCACTGGTCTAATGTGTGTGTTGTTATTGGATCCATATACATTTTCAGTTCCCTGTATAGCTTGTTATCTCCAACCATATTTCGAATTGGAATTTATTTCACTTCTTTTTCTATATCTTTCCATTTTGCTGTGAATTCTGACTTACACCAACAATATACAGGTCTCAGTTGAGCAGCATAAAAGTACTCCCTTAATTTTGGAAGACCCATACCACCTTTTTCTTTGGGGAGCTGGAGAGTTTTATACCTGACTCTAGGTCTTTTGCCCCCCCAAACAAACCTAGATATCATTCTGTCCCAACTAATAAAATGCTCTTGGGGGACCTCTAGTGGTAGAGATTGGAATAGATAGAGGAATCTTGGCAATACATTTAGTTTTACTATTTCAATTCTTGAATTTAAGTCCAGCGGTAAGGTAGACCATCTTGTTATATCTTTTTGTATTTCTTGTTTTAAATTGTTATAATTTGCTTTATATAGGTCGGAATTTTTTTTGTGATTGTAACACTCCCAAGTAGCCTACTTGATTGACTTATGATTCCAATTAAAATCATATGATTCCTGGATCATTTTTGATGGAATATAGCTGAACGTTAGAATCTTTAGAGTTTTTGAGACATTGATTTTATATCCTGAGAGATGGCCATATGTCTCTAGGAGTTTCATGAATTTAGGGAGCGTTGTGTTGGGTTGCTCGAGAAAAGCTATTATGTCATCAGCAAAAAGCCCAATTTTGTGTTCTACATCTTTTATTGTGACCCCTCTAATTTCTTCATTTTGTCGGACTGCTTGAGCTAAAGGCTCTATAAAAATTGCGAATAGAATCGGTGACAAGCAACAGCCTTGTCTGGCCGATCTCTGTAACTCTATTTTTCCAGTCAAATTTCCATTAATTTTGATTCTAGCAGAAGGTTTCTGATACAGTGCTTTAATCAATTTTACTGATTTATTATTGAAGCCGAATCGTTCTAGCACTAGGTAGAGAAATTTCCAACTCACACAATCGAATGCCTTTTCAGCGTCAATACTAACCAGTATAGTGCTATGTTTCTCTTTTCGCGCTTGTTTTCGAGTTCTTCGGATACTATCTTGTGTTTGACGACCCAATATGAACCCAGTTTGGTCCTCATCTATTAAATCTGCTATAAAGGTATTTATTCTTTTGGAGATAATTGATGTATATAATTTATAATCTATATTTAGTATTGAGATTGGTCTATAATTTTCACATCTTTCCCTATCTTTGCCTGGTTTTGGTATAATTGAAATAATTGCTTCCGCCCATGTTGGTAGTATCTTATTTTCTTTAAGAGTCCAATTAAAAGAGGCCTGAAGTGCAGGTAACAGCTCTTCCTTAAACACCTTGTACCATTCCGCCGCGTACCCATCACTCCCTGGAGATTTATTATTTTTCAATGAATTTATTGCTTTGATAATCTCCTCTCTTGTAATTTCTGCCGTTAATCTTTCATTTTGCAATACACCAATTGATGGTAAATCCAGCTGATTTAGAAAAGTTCTAATTTCTTCCTCATTTGCAGCAGGTGGTTGTGTGTATAAATTTTCATAGAACTTCTGAAATACTTTCTCTATACTGTCCGGTTCCTGTATTATCTCATTAGTATGTGGGTCCCTAATTTTCTGTATGGTACTTATTGCTTGCTGCTTTCGTATGCGTTTTGCCAAGAGTTTTGTTGCCCTGGGGCCAGTCTCATAATAATTTTGCCTCAAATACATGTGTCTTTTTCCATATTCTTCCAATAATATCTCATTTATCTTTGTTTTTGTGTTCTTAATTTGTTGATACACATTTTGTTTGTTTGTCTTCTGGTATTGCTGTTCTAATTCTCTCAATCTTGCAGATTGGTTCAGATACGCCTCTCTTCTTTGGTTTTTCAATAGTGTTGTCTTAGCTATTACCTTTCCTCGAACAACCGATTTCAAGGCATCCCATACAATATGCGGGTCGACTTCTCCATTGTTATTTTCCTCCATATATTGCCCGATTTCTCCTTTTAATTCTTCCACAAGACCCTTATTATTCAGTATCCCCACATTTCGTCTCCAGATTGTCTGTTTTGTCCTGGCATTCAGATGTATTTTTAAAAACAAGGTATTATGATCCGATATATCCGCCCCTCCAATCTTACACTCGGTCACTCTGTATCTATCCCCCATGTTTACAAAAAAATTATTCTATTCTTGAGTGTACTTTATGTGTTGCCGAATAATGTGTAAAAGTAGCTTTCAGAGGAAAAAAGGTTGGAGACCTCTACTGAAATTGGGATTCGTTATCTGTTGGGTCCACTTTGATGACCACCATGTGAGAGGAGGAAGACGAGGCTGGAGACGGCTGCAGATGTTTTATGGAACATGTTTCCATCCGGAGCTTGACTTCTATCAAGGTGTGAGTTAAGCATCATATTTCCCAAAATTTCAGTCCATCAATGATCTTTTCCTTCATGCTGATTTACTGCGTGGTCTATTCTCCCTCCTGGCTACACAGGTGACTAGACGCAGTGCCGTGCCTGACAGCATTTCAGACTATGGGGAAGTACTGTACAAAGCACACAAAACAGCACAGCCCTTCAATGCTGAGAGTTTATCAACTGACTCTGACATGTATTTTCTGGCAATATAGTGAGTGAGTGAAAGTGAGAATACCCGTTTTGAGTTGACTCACTGCGCCCTGCGCTCTGATCACTTCTGACCAATCAGGGTATCTCTTCTGTGATTGGTTCAGGTCAAACACAGGTATGAAATGCAACACTTACAAAAGGCTGACACTTGTTGGGAGGGGGAACAGAGAGGTTGGGCAGGTTTGTTAGGTAGTTTAGCTTAAAAATGTAAAAAATCTTGTGCTCTTACACAATTTTCAACACTTCTCTTTCCAACTCTCAAATCTTACCTTTAGAGCACCTTTAGAGGTATTATTTGGGCAATCACGTTTGCAAAAGTATGAAGACATACAGAGGTATTGGCCATGTTGCCCATTGTGACTAATTTATATATTTATTATTATATTTATAAAATTATAATAATTCCTAAACCCTAAAGAAACAATAAGTATCCACGGTATTCCATCCTGTGAATACCTAATTAAATTTCATTTCAGCCATCGAGCCGTACCAACCCGTTGTCACACTTTGTGGTGCTTTTCATTCACTCTCCAAAGCATACAGCCTGCTTAGAATCACAGGCGCACAGCAGAGAAAGGCTGTTTAGTTTAGTGAACCTGCAAGTTCACTAAACATTTTTATGAACTCTTTCTGTTTTAATGCTGTGGGTAGAGGTGGGGAATAAAGTGGGAGGGACTGACGTGTGCCAGGTTTGGGGTGGCAGTGATTGGCTCCAGTGTACGGTTAGGGGCGTGGCTAATTATGACTGTGGTGTTGTTTGTAGTGCATCCCCGGGTGTGCACTAGTGTTGCAGTGACTGCTCCTCTGCTGTGGTGTGTTGTGCACCGTTTGGTGGTGAGTTGCACTGTGTGTGCCTCTTATAATGAAGTGTTGTGTTGCACCCTTTTAATAGTGACGTCTACGCCCGCCTGTGTTGCCCGGTCCAGCTAGAGTACTATAGAGTACTCTAGCGTACTCTAGTACTCTCTATAGTACTCTAGGTCCAGCGCTCCGTGGTGGTAACTCGCCCCACCCTCTTAGAACCTGTGTCTTATACCTTTTTAATCATGAATTAAATAAAGATTGTGCACTGATTGCCTAACCTCCGAGTGTGTTATGTGCTGGTGCATCTGACATCCCTCACAAGTACCAATAATTATTACAGTATTTATTGATCAGGAATCACCTTTAGCACCGTGAAAACTAAAAATAAAACAAAATAGCTGATTAAAAAACCTTTCACATGACAAAGAAATCCTCAAATTTCCACAGTGCAACATCTGCATTTACACATTAAATTACTTCCAGTATACTCAGAATAACACACATGAATAAAATGAATATATCTACAACATCTCTCACTGAGCCAAACAATACACACCTCGCTCCGTAAGGCTGCCAAACTTCAGGTTGGATGCTCTCGCATGTTGGCTGCTAGCTTGATTGATTGATCTAATTAAACAGCACACAAAGGCAGCACACACAAGATAAATAACTTCACAAACAGACACAAAGTACACATGGTAATATATAACTGAAAGCCCTGGCAAATTCACCTGTCGATCGGCTATACAGGTTCCTGGGCTCACAGCTTCCTCCCAGTCATATGAATAATTAACAAAAAAATAATTAACTCTAGCGCCCCCTAGGGGCTAATTACAATTATGGACATTTACCTTGATGTTCGATCAGCTCACCCAATACAAAACACATTTTCAATGTACTATTTTGAGGAATATTGTAAAAATCATGAAGCCTTGAAGCATGTTGACAGCAGGGACTGGCAGTGAGTGTACTTCAACTGCTTTTTATGGCTGTGGAAGTCAGAACAAATGTCTTAAGTCCAAGACCTAAAAATCTTCTTCCGACCCCGCTAAAAGGGACATTGTTGGGGGAAAAGAGCATACATTGTTTGAATAAAAAAAATGTTGCAACCTCAACCAGTGTTGTGTTGTTGTAGTTGTTGTTGTTGTTGTTGTTGTTTTTGTTGTCATCAGTTTGATGTATTATTAAATGTCCTATATCTTGACTTGGTAAGTGCCGAAAGTCAATTAATGTATTTGCCATACATTCTTAATCTAATCTAATGATTTAGTTGTTACTAAATAATGGTGAGTCGTTACTCATAGTGTAAGGTGACCAGATTTCTGAGACAAAATCAAGGGACATTTTCGGTTCAGCAGTTTAAAAACCTCTACACATGTAGTGTTTTTGTCATAGAATAACTAAAACGGGGACACTGCCCTTACCACTCATGGCCCTTCCCGTTCAACTACCTCAGCTGGTCGACTGGTACCGCCATCACTAAAAGGAGGAAAAGGTCGGATGGCGAAATCTCAACTCTTCTCCTTTTTTGCACCGCAGTGGGGGAACGAGCTCCCTGCCAATGTCAGGACTGCAGAGTCACTCCATCTTCCAGAAGAGACTCAAGACCTACTTCAGTTCATCTGAATCCTGCATAACCCTACCCTCATGCTCTTATTTGTTGTACGTCTTGGCACTTTGATTGCTCTTTGTAAGTTGGCACTTAGTCAGAGATGTTGTATACTAGCAGTGGTTAATCTAGCAATTGAAATGCTTGAAACTTGTTCTGGTGACTTTCTTACTGTATTAGCAGCAATGAAATGTTTCACCTTCTTATGACAAATGTACTCTTTGTAAGTCGCTTTGGATAAAAGCGTCTGCTAAATGTAAATGTCCATCCATCCATCCATCTCTGCCGCTTATCCGGGGTCGGGTCGCGGGGGCAGCAGCCTGAGGAGGGAAGCCCAGACTTCCCTCTCCCCAGCCACTTCGTCCAGCTCTTCCGGGGGGATGTAAATGTTAAATTGCAAAGGAATTGATTAATAATTGTTTTTTTTCTCTGATTAAAGTAGTAAATTCTAGCTGAGATCAAGAACATCTTTAAAATCAGCTGTAAAAACATGTATCAGACACACCAAACTAAGGCCTCCTTACACCATATGATTTTCACAAGATTTGGGAAAGACTTTAAAATGGAAAATGCCACACTTCTAGTTGAATGACAACTTCAGGTTATATGGTTTTAGAAAATATATGGTTTTAAGGGGGTTGAATCGGGTTTCCCTAAATGTGGGTGGGAAGTAGCAAGCAGCTAACCTGCCATATATTGTTAATATTGTACAATATTAATATCTTATTGTGAATGGTCCCTAACTTGACATATGTAAATTATTTAAAAACAACAACAACAACAACAACAACAACATTACCAATGAAGGCCAACATACCTTACACCTTATTTACCTAACCCAATGTATTATACATGGGCACATCAATGAGGTTGGGACATGTGTCATGCCATACACTGATTTATCTTTAGACACTGTAAATTCCATGTAAAAGTGGGTGTGTGACCCACCAAAGAGTGATAATGATAAACAGTAACACGAACAAGAACACCTTTGGTTCGCCAATCGTATTCAATCAATGATATTCCTGCTGTGTTTACACCATAGCTGGCTGAATGGATGCACGAATGCCATGAAAGTACCGCGTAGGTAGGCTACCTACAGCCTCTCGCGGAGGGAAGAAGATAGTTCTACCGCACAGCTGGCATTCTAGAGGGGCACTCTGCTCTGATCGGGGCTTGTTCTGGCTGGCTTTAGCCTGTGGCTGTGGGAGCAGTAGCCTACGGTGCGCAACTACATGTCTTTTGGTCAACATTTTTTCTGTCTTTTTTTTCTTTATTCCAATTTCGGATCTTTCAGTCACAGTGAAAACCCGGGACATTTCCGGGGACAGCAGTAGCTGGGGACAGGTCACTGAATACGGGGACGTCTGGTCACCGTATCGTAGTGACGTGCTACTGTTGCTGTACTACTTGTACTACATTGAGTTGGCGCAGTAAAGCATGCTGATGAACTAGCCGATTTTTTTTGATGATTGATGATTAATCTCATCAATAGTATCTAGTATAGTATCGTTTAACGGTGATGAGGGGTAGGTCTAAGCAAAGTACAGTCGTACAATTTAGTATGTACGAAGCTCCAAAAGTAGAAGAAATGTTTACTAAACAAACTAATCATATCCAACCACAACAATGTTCCGACACATCACGTAGATGAGTCACATCACATGACCTGAGTCACGTGATAAACAAAGCTACGTCAAAAGTCGAGCCTAGTCAAGTAGTCAAGAAGCCTACGCTTCTTGTGTCTTTGTCCAGTATACTACGTCTTCACCATGTCGCCCCAGCCTATGATGTGCGGAGGAACTGGCGCAGAAAAGCCTGGGAATGAGGAGGTCCAGGAACTCTGTGACTCGGTGAGTTATAAGTATGCCTTTAGACTAATATTTGTAGCCTTATACTGCTAGCTCTTGCTAATGGTAAATGTATTCCTTATTTGAAAATAACTAAACTTGACTAACGTTTTCAGCTTAGTACCTAATATGTGCCTTTTTATTTGCATTTCCACAATGTGTGACTTTAGTGATGCTGTTTAAACAACCATTTTTTTCAGATTTGCTTTATGTTACAAAATATGCAAACTGAATAAAACAGGTCTCACCCGTCTCACCTCACTGCCTCTTTGGGGAAGTCTTAACCATAGAGTCTTAACCTGGGACATCACGTGACTGTGACACAGACCGTGCAAATGGAAAAACGCTTATTTTCAATCGCTGAAGTATGAAAACATCGAATGATCAACATTATTACAATAAAATGTGTTTCGATGTCATTGTCGCTGCATTCTAGTTAATCTGTGATTCCTGCACAACTGTACACTTTTAAAAACCTTTACATTTTCCCAATTTAAGTGTATATTATATTATGTCTTTATATCTTGCACTGTTTGTCACGCACCAACCACCAAGTCAAATTCCTTGTATGTGTAAACCTTCTTGGCAAATAAGCATTTCTGAAATGTCATTTATTACACAGATTAAGTCGTTAGCAGAGGAAAAAACGAACAAGTTTTATGAGGTTTTCCATGCCGTGTCTTACAAATCGCAGCTTGTGGCTGGAACCAACTTCTTCGTCAAGGTAGTCAACAGTGGCCCGTGAAATGATAACAACAATGATGATAATAATGATGATGATGATGATGATGATGATAATAGTAATAATAATACTTCCTCTTTTTGAATGTGATGCTCTCACCCCCACCCCAAAGGTCCATGTGGGAGGAGAGGATCATGTCCACCTCCGTATCTTCAGGCACCTTCCATGCAATGGTGGACATGTGGAGCTGCATGGCTTTCTGGAGTCCAAGACCAAAGAAGATCCGCTGGAGTATTTTGATAAAAGTGCCTAAATGGTTTTTAATTAAACAAATTTGAAATCACTATCAGTTTATGTCTTTACTTGTTAAGAGCCTAAAGTCTGTTCATTTGTGTACTCTGCATACTTTCTTAATAAAAAATAAACTAGAAGTCATGAAAGGGACCCGGAGGACGATAAATTGCTGCAATGTAGAGCTTGCGTTCCAGGGGAGACACCCGGTAGGACCACATGGGTGAGATGAGTCCAGTTCCCCCTCCTCGCCCTGAGGGTCTTGGGGTGTGTGAGAAGGAGTAGGTGGTAGAGAGGGCAGCCGGAGTAGACATGTTGTCTGGAGTGATCCAGGTTTCTGTTAGGGCCAGGAAGTGGAGGCATTACCTTGCCTTGAACTTCAAACTCATTCCAACACATAATCAAAAATAATGCTTGTAACTATATATATATTTATATATATATATATATATATATATATATATATATATATATATATATATATATATATCATGATCACAGTCTTGCGAAGTGTCCTCCTATTGCCATGGTGACATTTTAAGAAACGGTTAAGGACATTTACCTTGATGTTCCACTGACTCACCCAATAAAAACACATTTTCAATGTACTATTTGAATGATGTTGACTGATTATAATGTTGCACAACTCATGAAGCCTTGAAGTGTGTTGACATGGACTGGCAGTGAATGTAGTTCAACTTCTTGTGTCTTAAACACACAAGTCCAAGCCCTACTTTGAAATCTTCTTCCGACCCACTGAAATAGATTTTTTTTTTGGGTAAATAGATCTTAAATTGTTTTAATAAAGAAATATGTTGAAATCACTACCAGAATTGTGTTGTTGTTTTTTGTTGTTATCAGTTTGATGTATAATTAAATGTCCTATGTCTTGACTTGGTAAGCACCTAAAGTCAATTCATGTATACCATACATTATTGATACAATGAACAACAGTTTCAATTAGGATGGCCCCTTTTTTAATTGAATAACTGAATAAAATGCATATTTATCTGAGCTTACCCTCTTGAATCAATGGCTCCATTGTAGCTTTAAAAAGACACACCCTGGACCAACGCCCGCATATTTTCTGAATACCTTTCCTGCCTTTTGATGGGTGAAACCATTTCACTCTGACTGTGTAACGACCACACCAGATACTGGGACATTATTGATATCCTTACACCCCCCTGCGGTCACTCAGGTCCTCTGCTAATGACCAGCTGGCAACCCCCCGCGCCAGACTCAAGACCTTTGGGGACAGGGCCTTCTGTGCGTCTGCCCCGACTGTGGAATCAGTTCCCCCTCCACATCCGCTGTGCCAAACCTCTGTGCACACCTCTTCTCAGAGGCCTATGGCCTCTGAACCCCCCCCCCCCCCCCCCCCCTACTGTGTACACACACACACTACCCTACCCTAATGCCTGTGCATTTACACTGACTCACTTCACAAACACACTACCCTACCCTAATGCCTGTGCATTTACACTGACTCACTTCACACACACACTACCCTACCCTAATGCCTGTGCATTTACACTGACTCACTTTACAGACACACTCTTACTTCCCCTTTTTGTGAAGCGACCTTGAGTTCCTTGAAAGGCGCTATATAAATTCAATCTATTATTATTATTATCTGCCGAAAGCTGAATCTTATACAATAATGCTTAGAGAAAGGAAAAGTGCAAATGTGCAAACATACCTGGCAAATAAACATTTTTTGATCTGAAATGTTAATTATTACACAGGTTAAGCCGGTGGCAGAGGCCAAAGCAAAGTAATCTTATGAGGTTTTCCATGCCGTGTCTTACAGAAGCCAGGTTGTGGCTGGAACCAACTTCTTCATCAAGGTAGTCAACAGTTGCCTGATATTTACATCAGCTGGTCGTTGGACATTAATTCCAATAATAATACTTCCTCTTTTTTACTTCCTCTTTTTTACTTCCTCTTTTTGAACTCTCACCTCCACCCCAAAGGTCCATGTGGGAGGGGAAAATCATGTCCACCTCCGTGTCTTCAGGAGCCTCATCAAAGGGTTAATTATATAAAGGGTAAAGGGGCATTTAGCAAACGCATTTTATCCAAAGCGACTTACAATCAGTACATTTGTGGGGTTAGACTTGTGGACAGTTGGAGGAGGTGGGGGATCGAGGGGATCGAACCGCCAACCCTACGGTTAGTGGACGACCCGCTCTGTCCACCCGCTCTACCCACTGAGCTACTCTCGCCCCAATGAAATTATCCAATGAAAGTCATAGATGTCTCGCCCCGTCCCGTAGTTTAGCTCAAAAATAAAAAAAATCTTGTGCAACACTTCTCTTTTCCAACTTACCTAGAGCACCTTTAGAGGTATTATTTTGGCAATCACATTTGCAAAAGTACGAAGACATACAGAGGTATTGGCCATGTCACCCATTTTGACTAATTAAAATTAATACACACACACACACACACACACACACACACACACAGACACAGACACACACACACACACACACACACACACACACACACACACACACACACACACACACACACAATTATTAATTCTTATATAGCATTATGGGCCTTATTCCCCAATGGCTGCAAGGTGAATAAGGCCCATATGTTTCAGTCTTTGGGTTAAACCTGCTATAATATACTGAGATATGGGACTTGATTAATTTCAATATGCCTTACTCTTGTATTTGGATCAATATTACAGATAATTGGACATAGTCTACTTTTCATTGTCAGCGAAGCCATACATTCCTTTTGATAAATATAAAATGTTAATTATGACCTACAACACAACTTGTCTTGTGTATTATGTATTAGGCCAATTACTGGAGTCTGGAATTTTTAGATTAGATGCAACGACTCTAGTGTGAAGCAACAAGTCTTTCTATAGTCACATCAGGCACGTTGAGCCACTGACCGTCACTGTCTGCATGCGCACTGCGTACCGAATGGACACACACACACACACACACACACACACACACACACACACACACACACACACACACACACACACACACACACACACACACACACACACACACACACACACACACACACAAGGAGCATAGTCAGCATTTGCCACAACCCTAACGTTAACCCTTAACTATTCTTAAAAGGCAGTTTCATCTTAAGCAGAGACTAGCTAATAAGACGTATGCCAATTTTAAGGCTGTGTCTTGCCAGACCCAGGCAGTGGCTCGAACTGACCTCTTTTTCTTTGGTGAAACGATAACATTAATTACAGTTGACAAAAAATAAGATCTATTTGATAATGTCAGGGGACGTCAATATTTGGGCAAATTAAAAATAAAAACATCGTATACTTTGTCAATGGGTGACACTAGATGTTTGCCAGCTTTGTAAAACCACACTAAAAACAGAAAACACAGGAGGAAGTTACTCAAATCGTGACAAATGAGACATTTACTCTCCAATTTGTCTCAAGGTGTACATGTGAGGTGAATACATTCACCCACACATATATTTAAAGCAATGGATAAGAAAGCCAAGAAATGTTTAGTCTTCAGACCTTCAAAGGTCTTCAAAGACCTTTGGTAAGCCTATTGTGTACATCTAATAAAACATACTTGAATCCTTCATAAGTGCCTATTTAGTCTGGAGGCTGAATGTAACTTGCTCTTGTAATTAGAACCATCCATCCAATCCCATTTTCACCATTAGTGTTAGGGATTTAAAACAGAATGAGGAAATTGAGGAAAGGACTGCAAATCCATGTGCTAATGGAAAACAAGGAAATCGACATGAGATCACATGAGAAAGATGCCAAGATGTCATGAGTACAATAACAATAGTGGGATGTTTTCATTTCTGAAGCCCTTCCTGTCTATCCAACAGTTTAGTTTTATTTTTTAAGCGTTCTGATTGATCTCAGCAGTTATCACTCAGTATATATATAAAAGTGAAAACATTTAAGATAAAAAGTGTACTTCAAGTTAAGATCAGGACCACTGCGTTTAAAAGTATGTCAGGTAAAGTTGTGGCGCTCAACTTTTAAGTGCTGTTAATATTCACAGCTTCCTCTTAAGGTCATGTGATGCTGACACATTATGAACACCCAGGGCACATGCCCAAAAGAATGATGAAGGATGACCAAGTTATCATGGGGCTGACTATTGCAATTGTGTTGTACCAACTCAAGTAAGAGCAATACAGTTCTTCCCCATTTTGTGGCTTTTTTCAAAGCAGAAGCATACAATGGCGTGATGGTGGTGATGACCTGTAATGTCTTGATTAAAAAAAAAATACAACTCTACCTCCATCATTTCTGGAAGAGGGGGGCACTGGAACCATTGGACACTGGAAAGCATTTAATTATGTATACATTTATATAAAATAAATCAATTTTTCATACAATGGCTTTCAGACGAGGAAAGACAGAGGGGTTCTTCCACAGCGACAAGGGGGGGGGGTGTCTTTCCGTCCATTTTGCTTATTGCTGTACAATGGTCAGGGTTCAATCAGTTCTGTGGATTGGGAAGAGAATTCACAGGGGTCCAGAGGGCCGTGAGTAGCATGGAAAGACTGGGAGAGCCGAAGGGGTGGCAGTCTCCATTTCTAGTAGCTCCAGTCTTGCGGGAATCCATCTGGGGGCAGCTCTCTGAACCGTTCTCAAACTCAAAAGTCACTTCACCTTCGGGGGCATGTAGTGAGTTCTGCACCTTTCGTTGAAAACCTACATTGGTAGATTCAGGGCAAATTAACTTAAATAAATATAAAATGATTACGTGAAACAATTCCCCTGGAATCATTTGGTTATTGGAACAAAAGTGATATGTTTTGGCTTGGAGTGGCTTATTAATTTTAAAGGGATGGCCCAAAAATATGTTTCAATATGTTTGATAGTGTCGACTGTTATTACCTTCAAACTTCTGTCATTGATCACCTCCTCAACATTCAACTCTGACTGCATGAGCTTTAGCTGGAAGGAAAAGAAGAAAAGTGCTCAGAATATCGATGAATAACTGAATACCCTGTATGTGTAGGAACAAGATTGTTGTGAAATTGGGATTTCTTTATGGCCGTTGTCCTCTTGCATTTCAAAATGACAAGGGTGTGTTCGTTTGACCCTGTCATCAGCAGATAGGCCTCAAAGATGTCATCAGATGTCATCAGATGTCATCAGCAGATAGGCCTCAAAGTTCAGTCGAGTGCAGATTCAATACGATAACCTTTATGGCCCCAAGACTATTTTAGTCTTAGAGTGTTTGCTATATCCAAAATTCCATAGATTTCATACAGGACAATTCACTCAACAAGAGCGGACATTGACTTTTCCAAATGTTGAAGGCTGACTTAACTTTTCTTGTCAGTTGCATTGCACCCTTTACTCTGTGGCACCCCCTAGTCTCGGGATGAAGGATTACCTTGGTTTGCTCTTTTCTAAGCTGTTTAAGTACGGCAAGGTTGTCAGCTTCCTTTGTCCTTTCTTCTCTTAAGTGCCCCATCACCTCAGAGGTTTGGGCTATACATGCCTTTATGGCTTTGTCTCTGCTGAGATGGGCCTCCATCATCTGCAGATTGCAATCAAAATCAGCAAACGTTATCACAATAGCATTGCCAATCATCTCCTACATGGCAGCAGTTACAGACGGAAATAAGGGTTAAAATAACACCACCATTAATCTGGTGGAATCACTACTTACCGTTTGGTAGAGCTCTTTACATGTCTGTGTGGCGTCCACTTTGCCAGAGAAGGAGACGGTGGGGACGGTGGTGTTCAGGGAGTGGACAATGCGGTCATCTATTGTCCGAATCACCTTCAGCGCCTCCTGACGTGTGCAAGTGCGCATGCGCGCACACACACACACACACACACACACACACACACACACTTTGTTAGTTAAATACACCATCAGTTTGTCCACATTATATTGGTTTCAACATATGGGCGGTCCTGTCTCGCTCAACCGATTGAACACCATGAACACCATCAACACTGCCAGGGTTATTGGGTTTGACTCTCATGCTAACAATGTATGCACTCATGGTAATGTTAGGAGTTTGGATAATGGCAAATGGCACAAATTGTATTGATGTACAGATGGGACACCATTTTGTTGAGACTAAAATCTTTTTCCAATGCCAACTAAATGACTTTGATGGACATTGGCAGGCAAATGCCATGGATTAACTAATTGAACAGAGACCATGTCAAACATGTGCTCTTTAGGTTTAAAGGCTCGCTACTAAGTGTTGGAGGTTTTGCCATGTATCATCATGGAACTTATCAATGTCCTTGTTCGAACCCCTTGACTACTTATAATCAAGAATGTAATGTATGGATCGTCAAACATCAGTCTTGTTTTTACCTTCTGTGCTGGTAAATGTCCATTCTTCTGTCTTTCAGAAGAATGGAATAAGTGCTTCACTTATCCGTTATCCCTGAGAGTCGTGCCTGTCCTAAAGCTGTGGAAGATAACTATATAGACTCCTCACGCCAGGTGAGTGATCTTCCCATGAAGACTGTAAAAATGCTTCAGGTATCTGAATATATTTCGAATCTCTCAGAGTGATACTGCCTTCTGTCACAGTGATTCCAGGGCACGTTGCTTTCTTACTGGGACGATCAAGAACCAGAGAAGTGAAGTCACATCCGACGACAGATCAGCTCTCACAACACTAAGAAAACTCAATTAAAGCCTTGAGTAGCTATATTGCTCTGATCGTTTTCTTTTTAATAAACTAAAAGTAGATCGAAATGCCTTCGTTTTTAAGCAGAAAAAACATAGGTTAATTAATGAATGCCTACACTTCTATCAGAATAATCAAAATAATGCGTGGAGAAATAAACCAAAGAATTATAGTTGAAACCATTAACATTGGTCAAATATGGGGCACATGTTATCACAAAATTTGAATGAATGTATACACACATCGGCTGACTTATATAATTTTTTATATTTTAAGACCGGTTACACAATTAATTTTTCGAAGCATGTGCAAGAATAAAAACTGCATATTTCAATCGGAAAATAATACGACCCGGCCGTAATGTCTGCATTAGGGTGCATGTTTTCACCAGTCATAATTCTGTAGAAAATATATTATGCATTACCTGAAACATTGAAAAGTCCTCACAGTTTAAAGTTTCACTGGGCGCCGCCATGGTGAAGTGCAAGGTCCTTGTGCCCTGGTACGCCACGAGCTGTCTGAATGTAATGCCTGGACATACTGTAGTCCATATAGTGTCTGAATCTGAACTCTTATCTGAATCACATATTAAAGACCCAAAATCAACGATGCCCTTTGGTTATGCGTTTATAATGTGGGGATTATTTAATGTATTTACATGTATGCAATTATTGGATCTGCCGTAGATGTATGAATGCAAGTATCTCGTTGCGTTATCATTAACACAGTTCTGATAAATGCATGAAATATGCATTTTTCCCCACATATATAGCATCTTGAAACGCAATAGTTGGTTACAATTTCTAAGGCTTAAACCAATGCATTGGACGAAAGTATCATACAAATCAGGCACGCACAAGACATCACTAGAGGTCCTGCGTTTGGCCCTTCGTTATGTCATATTAGTTGGACCTCCAATCTTCCGTGCAGATTTACACATTGATGTTCACCAGTCAACAGGAATCTTTTCCAGTTTTAACCTTGTTATAGCTGGGGTTATTTCCTGACTCATACAACAATCATGAACATAATGAGATGTCGGAATGCTATTTTCAACCTCGCAGGTTCGTAACCTTTGTGTGACGTATGGTTGTTTTTGTTTGTTTTATCTTACTATTACATCTATCATCAAAGTTTAAGATTAATCTAAGAAGGTTTACAAATCTCTTGTTTTGTGCTTGTTTTTCATGTATTCGTGAGTATCCCCTCTTGTTAATTTACTTGGAGATCGAAAGTATAAATCAAACAAACAGATAATATGCTATGTTTTTAATAGTTCATGGGTGTAACTCTGTTTCTGGTTGTGACATTCTGTTTGCCACATCCAGTGTGGCCAACAGAATGTCACAATTCAGTTGTTAACATATACAAGGATTATACTAATCGAAACCTGCACACCTTATTCATCCCAAATATCATGAAAGTAACTCGGACAAAGCCTTCATTGAGAATAAATAGAACTCTGAATAAAACTCTGAACATTGAGCATAGATGTCCATGTAAATAAACTGCCCAGTTGTCAAAACACTAATCTAGAATAAAAAGGATGAATTCATAAACGTGGATATTGTTGTTTCACTGTTAACGGATTTTGGGTTGACAGTAACCATGATGTTTTTACATTGTGTAGACCTAACTGGCTCTTATGGTTGTCATTCAGGCCAGTTTCGCAAGCAGGTGGTGGAAACGGGTAGGCCCAGACCGTTCTGCAGTAAACCACAGGAGAACAAAGTGGAGCCTTCACCTGCAGCTCCGGGTAAATGTTAGGTTCTCTCTCTCTCTCACACAAACGTACATTAAATGTTGCCCAGACCGCTTTTTATTCAGCATTTTTTCACGTTATGTATTGTATTGTATTTAGATACAACAAAATATTTCTTCACACATTCTCACACTCACGCATCACACACTCACGTCCTCATTTTTATAATGTAATTGAAAAATACCAACTGTTGTTTATGAACACGGGCTCCCCCTCTGTCATTACATGGTGTGTAAACTTCCCTTGTTGTCCCTGAGGAACATGAACCCGGCTTTGGAATGCTGTGAGAATCACAGTCGCTTCCTGTCCTGGATTATTCAATTGATTATTGTTGGGCCTTCTCCCTTGTTTCTTATTGGAAGGTTTAGAGTGAAGATGTGTCCCTGTCTGAAGCCCATTGATAAATACATTGTAATGATAAAGGGCATTGATAAATACACAGCATCATACTCAACACGTTGGGTTTTCCATTAATTTCCAGAAAAATGGGTTATTATAAACGGGTATTTTTTCGGTTTGTGATGTGAGCTAAATTGATTCATCCCCTCATCTAATACTGTGTTACAGCCCCTCATCTGGGGTTCAAACTCACAAACAGACCCTCCGCTATGGATAGAAAGATTCTGGTGTGGTCAGGGCGCTGCAAGACGGCAGACGAGATCCCAGAGTTTGTTTCGTGAGTGTCCATTTCCTACATACATCAGACTTGTGGCTTCTCACGTCCAATGGGTTTATAGGATTCAATCAAGTTACATCTACGCCATTCTCTGCTTCTAATTGGTTAAATGCTGTTCCAGTGTCTGGTGTTCCTGTACAACGGTAGTTCAAACAAGGCAACTTGTCTGCAGCTGGGGCTAATTACCTTGGACCTTGACCAGGGAGAGATCAGTAGAAACGATCTCCTGTTGATGGATGATGATCAGGCAGACACCACACCCACTTCATCCTATATAACAAACGGCTCAGAAGTTATTACAGAGACACCTCCCAGGACAATGAACTTGTTTTGCAGGTGGAAAAGATCTAACATTGTTTAGTTTTTTTATTTGTAGCTGCTCCATATCGATTGCCTAATTGTCATGCTTGTTCTCAGCTTCAACTGTATGTCACTTATTTGGAAAAAGGCATCTAGCTATGGCTAAATGTGATGTAAAGTGAAGGGTTTCATTAGCTTTAGCAGTGGTGCACTCTGTTGCTGTGCTCCAGGATTGAGATGCTGAATGCTGCCAGGACTCGCATGAGAGTGAAGGTGTGCTACGTCATGATGGCGGGCACGTTGGCCGTCTGCTTGGTGATGGTCATATTAGGCAAACGGGTGAGTCACAACATACACAACAACATGGCGTGTGTCAACATGGCGCGTTTCTCTTGTATTTTTTTTTTTTTTAACTACGAAATTCAACCATCCCTTTGGTGTACTGTCACCTCAGGGCAAATAAAAATGTTCGAATTGGTTCTGCTTCTTCCAAGTTAATGTGCTACAATAGCCCATAATGTACCTGATGGATACATCTTTATGATAATAATAATTATGAGTATTATTATTATTGTTGCCGCTACAAGTATTGCAATAACAGAAGGTCCCCCCTCCCCTGTGGTGCAGGCGGTGGGCCGACACGAGTCTCTGTCCAGCCAGAACATGGAGCGGAAGGCCCAGTGGAGCCAGGAGTACCAGCTGCAGCAGCAGGCCGCTGCCGCCATGGCTGGGAAAGCTCAGTGAGAAGTGGCTGTTCTCAGAGAAAATACAATTATGAATAAAGTCTACTGTATATGTATATATATATATATATATATAATCAGACTCTCTGTGTGTGAATGGGGAGCGCAGTTTGTGTATACAGCCCCAATGATGCATAACGCCTAGCATCCAAGCACTTGTACACACTGGAGATTTGGATTGGTATATTTTGTACAATTAAGGTGCCGTTCCGTCATTGTACAAAATATGCCAATATCAAAAATCACACTATGCTACACAATTATTTGCATTTCAAGCTCACAGCCGCTTAACAGGTAGCTGAAGAAGCTGTATAAGCTGTGAAGTAGCTAGAAGAAGCTGTATAAGCTAAGATACTTCCATACAAAGCAGCATTTATGTTTGAGAGAAGAAAGGGGAAATGCAATTTAGGTACTGTCGCCGTAATGCTCCAAAAGCCCAATTGTCTGTCGTTTTTCCACCCTTCTCTATGAATGGCCAGATGTAGCTTTTTGCCCCTAAAAGTTTGTCAAGATTCCTGTAATTTTGTCTCAAAAATTAAAAACGAATGAACCTGACAGTTGACCTGCTCTTAAAATAATGTTGTTTTCATGTGAAAATGCTGACAAATCAGAAACTGGATCAGAACGCAGACAAATCGATCAGAACTGGATCAGAATCCTGTGGAAACTACTTGGGCCCTTTGACCTTCACAAGTGTGTGTTGTCTGGTTGGTCAGTGATGATCGCAGGCACAGTGTGTAAAATGACGTGATGTCTGCGTGTGCACAATGACCAATGTAACATGCTTGATAGACCCAATTTCCTGTTAACATAAAATATTTACAATGTTTGACCTGTCATATTACACCATAAAACTAAATCCCCAAGCAGTAATTCATGAAACAGCTTTTATGCAAATAGTTTCAACAGGACAGTTGCACAAACTCGATAGCATAATGAACATAGTTGAACACGTCATTTGCAAAATAACAGAACACAAACAGGCCTTGACGATGATCGAGTTTTGTTCAAAGATGAAAATCCTCAGAAAAGTGAAATGTGGATTGTGGAAATAATCCAACAGCTCTTATCAGGGAAAGCAATGGCACCATGGACAAGACAAGAGGTTCTACCCTGATTAAATAGTGCTTCTTAAAAGATGAACTATGGTAATAATATAAACTGATTTCACAATGAGAATTTGAAATATAAATTATGATAAGCTTGTGAGTGAATAATTTGGCAAGCTCAAACTTGCTAATATGTGACCTGAACGTACACTGAGGAAGTCTACAGTTTAGATTTTCTTGATGCCAAAAAGACGAAACAAACGTTTGAATCTAGATTGGTAGAATTTTCTGAGACGGGTTTTTGTTGTTGTTGTTGTTGTTTTGGAATGAAAAGTGGCACGTTGTTGGGACTACAGCTACTTGGTTAGCAGGTTTATGTCACCGATGCCCCCAAGGTAGTTTTCAGGGTGGGGCAGAACAAGGGACTGCGTATTCTAAGCCGCGTGTCTTTAACGGCTCACTTCCTGAGCGGGTTGGTGGGATGACGTGCCAACAACGTCAACAAACGATCCAGGCTGAAGCATTTGGAAACTACCAGGGCACCCAGGCGTCAGTCCCAAACTAAAGTGCTAAAAAATAAAATGGGATAAAAAGATATACAACAAAAATGGGCCAAGTTATTGAAATGCGAGTTTGCACCCCCACCCCCCAATGGCTCTGCTGCGCAACAGGCCTCCGCGGTTCAATAGTATATTATTTGTCTTTGTTCAAAGTGTCCATTTGTCTCAGTGCGAGGGAAGACTCGAATCCCCATGGGTCCATGGGAGTATGCGTGTCACGCCGGCTCCTGTCGTGTTGGGAGCCCGTTGAGTGGCGCGGTTACTGGAGGAAGGAATGCATGGTGTGGGATCCAAAATGGGCACACAATAAAAGTGGAGCAACAAAGCTCCGCTCCCTTTACCACCAGTCCAGATCCTAATTTGTTCATCTCTGGCCGCAAATGGTAGCCGACCGACGGCAAGAGAATAGAGGTAGGGAAAGTCACCTCCATTTTGAGAGTCCTATAGGTGCCTTTCAGTGGAATAGTCAGTTCAGTCCTGATGGAGGGGGGGCCGATGGCCTAATAAGTCCGATGACCAGCGAGACGCACGTGGGTCAGGCTGGTCACCACCACGTCCAGTGTCTGAGGCTCAGAGCGTCCTTCTCTTGCGGGCGTCCTCGAGGGGGGGGGGGGGAATAAAAACTGAAATAAAAATTCACGTCTGTGTGTTTGTCTGTAGAGTCGACAAGTGCAGTTCAATCAAGACAAGCGTTATTGCCAAATCCCTCTTCACCGGGAGGGAAATCCTCAACCAATCTGGAAATGAAAGACCACTGGCAGAAACCACTGGAGAGTCTGTTCAGAGCGTCAGGGGAGCGGGGTCGTTAGGAGGTTAAAGTGGAGGAGGGTCGGCGCAAAACACGACATGTTTCCTTTTGCAAAGTAGCGCGAACTAACAGCAGAGACCCACCGGGTATACCGGGTGTGCAGAACTACACCTTAAATAACCACAACTGGAAGAATCTTTCTGGGGAGTTGTGGGGAGGGCTGACGATGCTCCCCCGGCTGCGGGGACTAGGACGTGGAGAAGCACTGAGGTGATGAAGACGATGGATGGCGGAGAAGAGGAGGAGAAGGAGGTGCATTATAGCTGGAAGCCCTCCACGGGGCCCTCGCGCTGCTGGAAGAGGAACTGCTGCTGCTGCACGTCCACGCCGGGCGCCAGCGCCGGGTCCTCGCCGTCCGGGCTGAAGTAGCGCTCGCTCAGGTCGAAGGCCTTCTGGTAGATCTCCTTGTTCTCGTGGTGCTGCAGGAAGTCCAGCTTGTCCAGGCCTGAGGGCCGCAGGGTGAGACGGAGGGGGAGAGAGGGGGAGAGAGGGGACCTGTTGTTAGTACGCTGGGAGGACATCGGTTGGATGTCTTCTTCAGGTCTCGGGTGCACAACATTTAGTGCCTTTAGTGCACCTCAAGGCAGGGTAAGTCATCAATGTCTGGTTGAACGTACCTACTGTTACAATATAGAATTTTATCTACAGTGACATACTTTTAGATACATGTCATTAAGGAATGGGTTACCCTCTTGCTGAAGAGTGCCTACAGATAGACATTGGGAGTGGTTAACAACCACGCGACTATCCTAACATAACAATATAACGTAAAACCTTCTAACTTCGCTGGTCCAGAAAATATTAATTGCAATAGGAGTGTTATTATTGGTATGTGGACATAGTCTATAAAATAAACCATGATGTGTGTGTGTGTGTGTGTGTGTATGTGTGTGTGTGTGTGTGTGTGTGTGTGTGTGTGTGTGTGTGTGTGTGTGTGTGTGTGTGTGTGTGTGTGTGTGTGTGTATGTGTGTGTGTGTGTGTGTGTGTGTGTGTGTGTGTGAGTGTGTGTGTGTGTGTGTGAGTGCTTCCATCGGCCCACCATAAGCCTCCTCGATGAGGGCGCAGTAGGGGTTGATGCCCCCTGCCTTCTTGGCCTCCAGGTCCCCCAGGCGCAGGATGTTCTCCAGGCCGTTCAGGGCCACCTGCACGATCTTGGAGTCCATCAGCGTCAGCAGGTCACACAGGGGGCCGATGCAGCCCAGGTCCACCAGGTACCTGCAGGGGCCCATGAGAGAGCACAGTGGTCGTTCCCGAGCTCTCACAGATGCAACACTGGAATGGATTCACCGAATGAGTCATTGAATACATGGATAGTAAATGGGCAACTAAGAAACCTTAACCCTGAGCTATTAACCACATCATTATATATCAACATTATATGTTAACTAAATTCATTCTGCATTAGAGCTAAATGCAAAAAACTAAAGTAACATATGAGATTTATTCAGGGGACTCAACTACAACCAGGGTCACCTGAACCCAATTTGTTTTCATATTGTCACAGGATGAGGTTGGACAGACCTGATCTGCTCAGCGGAGCCCCCGGAGGTAGCGTTGGTGATGGCCCAAGCCGCCTCCTTGCGTGTCCGAAACTCTGCCACCACCAGGATGGCGATGAGGGGGCGCATCAGTCCTGCGTCGATCACCAACTGCACACAACCAGAGAGCCAAGGTTTAGACACTGGGAAGCAACAACGGGACATGGCTTGTTCCTACTCACATTCAGCAATCACAGTGCTGGTCAGTTTACAGTTGGTACCCCGTTCGGGGTCCGATGTGCATATGGATTTGTTGGAGATTGATGGCTTATAAACTATTAAGATGGCTTATAAACTATTAAGACACTACATTATTTTATGTTAGTTTTAAACAAAGATACAACATGCCAGTAACAAATAACTACCTCACTGAGGACACTGATTTTAGTTTCCAGATATTTTCCCAGGGGTTCCAGAATTTTCTGATCTACAAAGGAGACCGTGGATCAAAAAAGGTGGTGTCCCACCTGGATCTGTGCTCGGTTCCCTGCTGTGACGTTGGAGATGGTCCAGCAAGCCTCCTTCTTGATGCACTCCTTGGTGCTGCTGAGGAGATGGAGCAGGGACTGAAGAGCTGAACAGTTCAAGATCACCTGCATAATGCACAACGATAAGCACACACCCCCACATACCATGAAATACTCTGTTTGAGAACCCTGGATGTGAAGAATCTCTGTGCAGGAAAGTGATGGAGATACTGGTTTCCATGGTTTCAGGGAAAGGGTGGCCAAAAAGTGTGAAGTTGTGGTGCTACTGGCAAGCTTTTTAAATCGAGAAGAAACCATGTGTGATATACGAGTGCATTGCTGACGCACACAGGAAAGCCATCCTATATGTTAAGAAACCTTCTTGAATGTAGCATTTCATAAAGACAATTGATGGAAAATGTCTCACATTCTGTACTTTACTTTAACATGAGTGCGTTAAGTATTTTACTTAAGGCAATGTAAATCCTAACAGAATCACAGTATGAATGTGACTTGCCAATATGTTCACTATATTGGACACAGCACGTGACCCGCGTCCCGGGGGACTGATGCATATCAGGAAAGGATTAGGTGTCACCTACCTGTGTCTGTAGGTCATCCCCTGTGACTATGTTCCCCACAGCGCGTAATGCAGGAGACACCACCTTGTAGTCAGAGTGTCTACAAAACACAAGAACATGGCTATGGTTACTGACTTCTATTGACTAATTCATCACTTAGCTGTAAGTCGTTTCTGAATGAATGAATGAGATTACTGAAATAATGTGTGTGTGTGTGTGTGTTTTCTTACAGCAGTAACTCCACCAGCCTGCGACAGACCCCAGAGTCGATTACAGCCTGGATCTTGTCGTTGGGTCCGTCGGACAGGTAGGAAAGTGCCCAGCAGGCGTCAGCCAGGATGTCCGTGTCATTGACGAACAGCAGCCATGACAGCACACTGAGACATGGCGACACCTGGAGGATGGAGGGACAGGTCACACATTTGCTTCTTTGTTTGTAATATTGCTGGCGATGTGCTTGAACCTACATGTAGGTATTATGGTTTAACGTATTGGTGTAGGCCTCATGAAAATATTCATCTCAATGTTAAGACAGAGGAGAAGGAAACTGTGTTCAGTGAAGGAAGAAGCTAATGACACAATGAAATTGTGTCCAAAAAAAGGCTTGCTGTTCCTTCTATTAGAGGTTGGCTGGTCTATTACAGACCAGCCACGAGCCGTGTGATTGGGTATGACGGTAACCATAGTAATGTTACCTTGCTGAAGTCCGGTGGCGGGTTCTTCCCTCGACACAGGTTCGAGAGCGCCCACACGGCGTTCCTCATCATCGTCAGGCGATTCTGTTTGGCCAACAACCTGGGACACATCACCACGGCGATACACGTTGTTATTATCAATGATATTGCTGCTGTTCGGCTTATAACTTAATACACATTTTACTTTGTTGTTTACTTTTTTTTCATCCTTAACAAAATGTTATCACATTTAGTGAGAATAGCTGAGTTTCAGAAACCAAGTTTTTTTAAACTCAACTTAAAAAAAACATTGGATGACGAAAAAGAACGAAACAAACAAAGACAAAGCCCTTCTTCAGGAGTGTAGAAGGACAACAGAGAGGAACAGACACAGAGTGGCTGCCACGTACTGCACCAGGGAGGGCAGGATGTTGCAGTCCACCACGTAGTCCCGGCACTCAGTGCTGTCTCCTGCTATGTTCCCCAGGGCCCACACAGCCTGGAGGGAGAGGGGAGAGACCCACTGAGCTCCACAACACTCCACACAGCTAGGCCACTGACAGGTCATCATTTAGCCTAAGAAATGCACGCTTCATCTGCACTATGTAACTTTTTAGTTTTTTGCCATCACATTCGGTCACAACAGGTTAATCAACCAAGACATTTTTCTTTTGTTACAGTGACAGTTTCAGTTAATGTATTTACTCCATTAGTCACAAGGCTACAAGAGTCATGGACCCCTCCGTACCTGCTCCTGGACATCTTCAAAGTCTGAGGTGAGCATCTCTATGAAGATGGGCACGGCACCTGCCTGGATGACCACTCTGGTCTGGTGGGACGTCCCCGACGCGATGTTGGTGAGCACCCAGGTAGCCTCGAACTAACAACCATAGCAAATGCACACAGAACACATGAGGGTCAACTGACATTAATAACAATTCAGGGTCCTTCGTCTTGTTGAATGTTATGCACTGTTTAGATGTTCAAGCTGACACTTCCAAAGCATCGCACAGTGAATTCACCACACCACCACCACTGGGGTTCTGTGGGTTTACTGGGCATCGAACACCAGGACCACCACACCAGTTGTTGTGTTGTTGTACAGAAACAGCTGAAGCGAAAGTACCTGCAACGTGCAGTTTTCCCTTCTTTTCAGGAACTCCACAAAGCGATCCACCACCCCAGGAGTGGCGATGACCTCGTCGATCGGTGGGTTGGGTTCTGTGTGCAACAATGTCAAGAGTGAGCCCAGAGTGAGCCCAGAGTGAGCCATGCAACACGACATCAATAGCTCAGACCAGGTGCAGTGGCTGTCAGGAAGAATAAAAGGTGAAATAAGCATCTGCTGAGATTTGAATAATGTTAGTCTTGTGGGTACCTTTCGATAGGAGCTTCCGGAAGCGCTGAGTGCCAATGAGCTGCTCCTCTGGAGCACTGGAAAAGATCATCTGTGTCATGTCCTCCGATACCGCCCCACCCTTCAGGACGCAGTGAAACACGCGGTCAGAATTGTTCTAGAAGCTAGGTGAACTGTGCATGAGTCACAAACTCAGTATACAAGCATAGACAATACCAGTGCCATTGGTATTTTATTAAAGCCCTTGCTAAGAAGGACTACAGTGTGTGTACAGTGGGCTTGAACTATCATCAGTGTTGCATTATATTCCATGAGCACAGGGCTTGCTTGTTGTGATGTAGGTGAAGCCGCTTACGCCCTACCGTGAGGGCGTCCATGTTGTTGGCCTGGGACTCCAGATAGCCACTGTCCGCCATTCCGTCATCCTCCAGCGCTCCATCCTCCTCCACTGTTGCAACATTTCGCCTCTTGAAGAGCTGGTAAAGTAGAGTAAAACATGATTGCACTTACCCCAACAGTATGCCACAGTAACGACAATGGCATGAGATAGATTGAGGTTAACTTCCTTGGATGACGTGCTTCTGCACAAATGAGTCCAAGATATCGACGATGACAATAGCCCACCATAGGGAGAAAACCTATGATACCTTTGATATTACATATCCATGACGAAAATATTGAAGTTCATGCACACCTGTTCATCTTTCTTCTGTTTGCGCAACTGTAGTCCTTCCTCTTCTCTCCTCCTCCTCATCTCATCTGAATTGAGCGCCTTATTTTTGTAGCTCTTGAGCCGCGCATTGTCCTTACTTTGACTCATCGTGTATCCTGGATAGATATGTAGACATGTGGTTGGACGAGGATGACAATACCTGATATATGATTGGATCGTTTAAAAGCATGCATGGAAAGTAAGATGTACACTGACAGAACACTGTCATGACATTGCTGCATGGGCCAAAACGTTACGCAGCGAACTTTAGCCTGTTGTTGTGTTCTGTGTTGCAGTATACGTCATGTCCATGTATAGTATGATACGTATTGGTATTATCGTTTGGCTTGCCCTGGTTCACGATCCATGGTGTAAATATGATATCCATCACACATGATAACATCGTGGTTTGACATTTGTTTGTGGGTGTTTCCAGCTAGCCACGGAACAGAACAACACTATCACAATCGTACGAGGTTATTAATGGTTAATGGGGAGCTGTCATAACACTCCCCAGTACATATAATAACAGACTAGCTAGCATGCTAATGCCAATGCTAATGCCAACTACAGCTAAGTCCCTTAGCTCCGAAATAAACCGTTAATCTTAGCCGAAAAGACGTGAAGATTTACAGCGTTGCGTCTCTGTCAATCGGACGTGGGGAGCTATACTCTACATTGTTCTAGCGATCAATGTCTACGAATCAATATTATATAAATTAACTGACCTGAGAAAGTGGACTCTAATCCGCAAGGCCACCGTTTCTACGCCGGTACTGGACTGCGCATGCGCAAGCTACGCATCTCCTCTTGCGCTACTCGCCCACTCAAAGGGGCTGTCACTCGTGTGCCGTCGACGTATTATCCCTTATTATTGTATTACATAACTTGAAAAAAACGACAACATTTAGTTTTTACTTGACATTAACATTGCCATTAGGTATAGTAATGTATTGGTCGTCAGGCCCATGTGTATTTTGCGTCTGCGTCTGTATTTTGTCTTTGAAAATGCTCCAATATGGTAGACTCTTACAGGGCCTATGATCTGTAATACTTGATTTAGTTATTGAAGAAAACATTCTAGTCCAGATTGTCTCCCTTGCTGAGACAGCATCTGAGAAATCTGGACATTGATTTTTGGATTGGATTGCAGGTGGAATCTATCTCCCTTTGGTTTTGTTGACTCTGAAACGCTTCATCTCCTTCTTGTCCTGCTCTCTGCTTTTAACTACTCATTTATCTTCATCCTCTTCTCCTGTCACAGCTAAACCACCATCCCGTTTTGTGGTGGTTGCGTTGTCTTTATGGCTTTAGGTGGCTCAGTGGTTAATGAATGCAATCATCTACTCTGAGGTAAAAACAGATGAGCGTGAAGGTTTTCCTCTGGAGACGCCAGAGGTCCTACATGAGCCATAGACCCAGAGTAAACTCCATGGAGACCTGCCACTTCAAAAGGGAAGTTTAGGTGTTAAGTTAAGTACACATGATTTCAACACAACCTCCACTACAATGGACAGCCCCTTTGTATGTGTGAGACATTCCTCAGTTTCTAAGTCAGAATTGCCCCTTTAGATAACATGTTGTCAAAGGTTTTAAGCTTGGTGGTAAAACATTCACACAGAACGTAATCAGCAGGTAGCAGAGTGCTATGTGCTAATGAGACCAAGGTAGTTCTATTTCACTGCATTCTGATTGTATTTATTTTGTACAAATCTTGCAATGGCCAACCTGGTCATAGTTAATTAGACATTAGACAATAGCTCCTGGCAATGTGTCCATTGACAGATAGACCATTTGGGACAAATGATAGTTGATATGATATGTTATGAAAGCTCTAATGATACCTCGATGATAGGAGGCTGCTCACCTCAACGGAGCTTAAGGTCTAAGGACACCAGGAGATGTTATGAAAGGAGATCCTCCTCTATCCTTGACATTAAGAGGAGGTTGTGTAAGTCATTTAAGTTAGTTAGAAGTTAAGTAAGTTATTTACAGAGTACATGTGTATGGTATATAAGGGTCCATAGGATAGATGCCAAGTGATGATGTGACAGTGTGTCTGTGTGTGTGGAGGCTGCCGGCTAAACCCCTAAGTAGGCGTATGCTAAATATTTATATCATGTTACAAAATGGCAATAAAATCTGCAACTTACACAACGTGTCTGTATAAGATCTATTTGCAGCAGATCAGCAGTCCAATAGTTACTTGTGGCGAAAGAGGAGAGTTCCAGTCAAGGTATGTCAAATATACATTGAACAGACTAGTGTTGTTCTTTCACTACGTTTGGGTTAGGGTTTAAATGCTCATTGAACGGCTGCATATATATAATTTTTTATAATAATATTGACAATACCACGTGGTAACCATAGCTCCCTGACACTTCCATGCTTCCTTTGTAGTCCTCAATAATGGGAGAACATCAGGTGACCCTTCTGGCTGCCATCGTGTCGTCAGTTCTTCTCTTCATCGTCACTCTGGTGTTCAACGGTCTGGCGGGCCCTGGAATATGTATGTTGACATTCCCTCTATGACCATTAATAGTGAATGCTCTGGTTATAGCATGTATTTAGGATTCATATTATCTTGTGTTAAATGATGAAGTATGTTACCACCCCCTCCCCCCAACAGACCCTTTTTTGGGGACAACGGCCAACATATCAGGTGAATATGATACAAAGATCACACCTGCAGGCTGGACCTTTGCTATCTGGTCTGTTATCTATGTGTGGCTGATCATCATGTTCATCTACATCCTCTCTGGCTGCTGTAGGAAGTAAGGATCCGTCGAGATTCATTATTGTATGACCCTGTATAACCTTGATGTTTTTAAATTAAACTAAATCATAAGCCTTGTATTTATGTGTGTGTGTGTATATATGTATATATATATTCTGTGTATATTGTGTATCAGATCCATGCATGCTGTAAGTCACTTTGGATTCAAATATTTCCTAAATGACTAATGGTAAATACTAATAGTATGTGTTGCTGTTTTGCGTCCATGTAAAATAAGTCACGTTTTCCCCGCTGTGTTTGTAACACAGGAATGCCTATGGCTTCATGTACTGCAGCCCCCCTGTCCTTCCACACGCCTTCTTTATGACATGGAGCCTAAACATGTGCTTGAACTTTGGATGGCTGTTTCTGTGGGACAGAGAGTAAGGAGCAGCAGCTATTTGAGTGGTGAATTAGGTGGTGTTCGCCATGCTGGTTTATTTTAAGTTACATTCCCATTATCCCATTATAATACCTTCATATATTTAAATAATATAAACCATGAACCTGGTCTGAGTTCCCCACAGCCATTCTACTTTTACCAGTTTAGACAATAAGGACCAATACAAATGAGCAGAACATTAATTCATTCATGTTCCTCTTGTTTCCCATTGCAGGCTGATGATTGTGGCCGCTGTGTTCCTTCTCCTGATCGCCTGCACAAACTACATCATGCTCTCCCTGGCGTGTCGGGGGCTCCATGTTTACGGCGCGTGGCTCAGCAGACATCACACAGTCCATCTGTGGCTGCACCGCGTGTGTGTGAGTAAACCAACATTGAAAGTCTATTGCAGGAATTACAATGACATTTATTTAGCTGACGCTCTTGTCCAAGGTGACCTACTCAGAGTGCATTCACCAATGAAGATACAACCAAAAAAAGTGCAAAAATCACCAACTATTTATCAAATAGGCAAACTGCTTTAAGACTGCTACATGTATGCCTTGTGCAAATTCTTTTGACAGGTTCAGAATGGCCTGGCGTTGTACGCCACATGGACAACAATTGCAGCTCTCGTTAATCTGACCATTGTGCTCGATTACGACGCAAAGATGCATCCAGAGGGCGCGGCCACAGTCACCCTCTCCGTGTTGACATGTGTGTTGCTGGCCTGGTGAGTGTGACTGGGTGAAGGACACATCACTGGTGAAAACAACAGTTCAGAGGTGTTGGAGGTACGATTTGAGAGTTGAAAAGGGGGAGGGAGAAGAAAAGACCGGAAGAGAGCAATCTTTTGCGAGAGTAGAGAAGGGATGCCCTGATTGGTCAGAAATGAGCATGGAGCTGTCTCAAAATATAGAAAGTATATTCTAATGGAGTATTCATTCACTAATAGCTGACTAACGGTTATGCAATTTCTAAAAAATCTGTCAAATCAAAATTTGACCTCTAGTTATCTTAAATCTCACATTCAGCATCTTAAAAAAGTTACAACGTTTTTGAAAAATAATAAAAATAGTGTTATAGAACACCTTTTAAAGTTACATGCATGTGTTTTTCATTATTCAGGTGTGTCCTGGAAAACTCTGTCCTTGAAAAACATGTGCGGTACATCATCACTGTATATCCAGTGGTCATCTGGGCACTCTCTGGAAACGTGTCCACCAATTATGATGCCGCAGCCCCCAGTCAAAGTGGCATCTTCCTTTGTAAGAGGCAGTATGGTATTCATCAGCATTCTTACCAGACTTACAATACAATATATCATGACACTGCAATACTAGACACTTTACTTCTTTTATAGATATGCAAGATTTAGTTTGGATGGCCCTCTGAGTGGCAAATTCATTATTTAGATGTTTAGTTTAGCTTTAGTCTCCATAGTTCTCCTATAGCTCATGTCCTGTTGGCTGTAAAGCTTTGTTTTGTTCTCTGTAGGTGTGCTCCTGGCCCTGTCCTGTGTGCTGTTGGCTGTAAAGCTTTGTTTTGTTCTCTGTAGGTGTGCTCCTGGCCCTGTCCTGTGTGCTGTTGGCTGTGAAGCTTGGCTCGGTGACTTGGAGACACATCAAGCAGCCCCTGTATCAAGACGTGAAGGCGGAGCACATGGAGCCCATGGAGATAGCTCAACGACAGAAAAATATTTTCAAATAAAGATTGTTATTGCAGTCGCCACATACATTACTCTGAAAATTAGATCTGAATGAATGATATATTTTGTTATACTTTTGTTTTTATGTTGAAGTGTGTTTTTCACAGTTGTTTTGAGGTTTATGAGATGACGTTTGCTTGTTCAGCCCAAAGACCAATGTTAGTTCATTTGTATTGTTGTAAAACAAAGTACTAGATGTGTGTCTGCATATTTTGATGAAGAAACAATAAATAATAAATGAAGTGTTCTTTGTAATGTGGAACTATCATATTGATCCATAGTGGGCGCACCGAAATACACTTAATTATTATAGTCTACTTATAAATCATTCACTAGGACTTCTTATCAAAATATTATATCACATAATATACTGTATATACTTCTTGCATGGTGGTCCCGTGTTGATTAAGAGGTTTGCTGCATTTCTTGTTGTCAGTTTGTTTCTATACTCTGTGATGCTGTTCATTGTGCCGAACACCCTCTCACAGTCTGCTTTTTTATTTGGGAGACTTTGCAACAAACGTCTGTCTGCTTAAACACTTTTGATTACCAGCTGCGCACGTTGGCGCAAGATCTGGTTAAACCGTAAGCGCGCTATGTAGCTCGCTCGTTGCCTGTCCAGCGAAACACTGCGCACACAAAAACACAATATTGAAACATCAACATATTTTTCTGTATATGTTGTTTTTATTTGGGAGACTTTGCAACAAACGCCTGTCTACTATAACACTTTGGATACCAGCTGCGCACGTTGGCGCAACATGGTTAAACAGTACGCGCGCTATCCGCTCGTTGTCTGTGGAGTGAAACACTGCACGGAAGGTTCAGACACAATTCAGAGACAGTTCAGAACGAGTTATATGCAATGTATATAAGGGACAACGTGTTGCTTCTGGTAATTTGACGTTAGCAGGTGTGTTGTCATGCTGAAAGTGCAATTTTTTCAGAGACAGTATATTTTTCTTTCCGGTACGGCGTATTCCCTCCAAATCCTTTAGTGGTAGCTATGCCGTACCGGCCAGTACCGGCTTACTTTCAGCCCTGCTGATAGAACAGACAAACTTTACGATTTTTAGCACAACGGGACTTACCTCGGTACTCGAATTTATTACTCCCAAAAGGCTCTTTGAGTTGTGAATGGTTTCCCATAATAATTAATGTATAGAGTCCCAACTAATTGCACATTTAGATCTTCACCCATATTTAATGTATAAAATCTTACATTTAACGGTAAACGGTAAATGTAATGTGGATAAACGGTAACAAAATAACAGTAACATCTTATGCTCAATGGCGTAGCCAGAAATGTAGGCTACAGAAAAAAAAACGGGTGGGCAAAGCTAATTTGATTGAACGTACGTTTGGTGAACGTAAAGGAAGGAAAGCCCTCTGATTGGACGGGCAAATCTGACAGATAGAAATATGCCTGAGTGTGCTATTTCTAGGGGAAGAAATACATAGAAAGTAGCATCAATAAACGTAGTAATGAGTGGGCGGGTACTAACATTAATTTGTTAATTTATTAGCCATGTATATATTATATGGTCATTTATTTGATGTTGAAAGATGACTAGAAATGGACTCATGGCATCCCCTCCCCTGACATACATTACACAAAGGTTTGTTGCTACACATCACCACCTATAGGTGGCTTGTCCTCAAGGACAACGACCCGGGGTGGTAACGGAGGTCCGTGCTGCAGTGTGTGTGGTGATGGCTGGCCTAACCTGTGCACATTTATTGCTTAATGGTCACTCCACGTGTGCAGCCTCACCCCTGCTGAGTGGATTCAGTCAGGCTCGGCTGCTTGAACCAACCATCATCCACACGCACACCACATAAACAAACAATATTGTTTACATTGTATACTTGTAGAAAAGCAAATACAGTAACATGCATCTGAGACCATATATCCAATACACAATGGATTATATAACAAGCAATCTTTTAAGAGTTAAGGGTCATCACAGAATGGATCTGCCCCTTGAATCATAAAATGTGGTCATTACCTGCTAATCAGTCAGACTTTAGTGTTCGCCTTGAAAAACAAACTTAACCTGATACCTGAAACAGCACTGGTGACATTTTTAGTATAAGCAAAGTTACTATTATTTATTATTGAACACATAGGTCTACAATAGAGTAGATCAAAGTTACAGTCACAAAAATATAAGAAGAACATCCCAAGTGGTTTAAAAACACAAGAAGTGTACAAGTCTACTTTACTGTAACCTACGGCAACGGCAAAGATGTCTGAAAGCCAATGTCATCGACAACTGGTCCTACAGCTTTTATGTAAAATCTGTCGACAGTCAACGATTGTGACCCATGGTCAGGTCACACACACACGTGAATAAAACTATTTCCTTTGTATTTCTCTCATACATGTTGGAACTTTTAAACACGAACGTATGCGCTGATAAAAGCGTCACGTGACTCGCCGGGCGACCATAAAGTGTCTTGCACAAGCGCTGTTGTATATAACTAGGCTACATGTGTCCTGTGTTATGTACTGTCTGTTCTGAATGTGGATGACTAACTTAGGGAGGGGAAAGAAAGGTAACGTTAACATTTATCTTTGAGCTGAGGTGCCTTTATCGTTTTTGTTCAGGTATAATCAGCCATTACTGTTTTGATCTACATTTGGAAAAAGCTCTGTTTCGAAGTTGGCTTCTTTTCTTGCGTGTTACAGTCGACCACGATGGGAGAACACTGTCTCGGACGTCTCGCCTGCATTCTGGTGTCCGTTCTCTTCTTCATCATCAGCCTGATCTTCAACGGATTGGCAGTAGTTGGCATATGTACGTTGTCTGCACTATAATTGTCTTTCCGTACGATGCAGAAATACTCACTAATATTTGAGGGAAAATTGCATTGTTTGTCTAACATAGTCGTTATTTTGTTTTTTTCTCTGAATTTTCCCCGTTCAGCCCCCTTCACAACCACCACGGCCAACGTGTCAGCAACATTTGACACGCAGATCACACCCATAGGATGGACTTTTAACATCTGGGCCGTCATCTACACCTTTCTGATCGGGATGAATGTTTACATCGTCGCGGGCCTTTGCAGAACGTAAGCCCCCCCAAATACAAATAAAGGGGATGACAAAGGCCAGCACGTCATGGGAAAAGTGGTGATTTCACACATTCCACACTGAAAAAACGTATATATTTAACAGAATGTTATCAGGTCGAAAGGTTAATTATATACCTGTTTTTTTGGTCTAGGAACAGCTATGGGTATGTCTACTGCTGCCCACCAGTGCTGCCCTATGGGTTTTTCATAAGCTGGTGCATCAACATGGGGTTCAACATTGGATGGCTCATTGTTTGGGACCAAGGGTAAAAAACAACATTTCTTTCAACAAAAATATATGGATGGAGAGAGAGAGCTAGAGAAAGAGAGAGAGAGAGAGAGAGAGAGAGAGAGAGAGAGAGAGAGAGAGAGAGAGAGAGAGAGAGAGAGAGAGAGAGGGATGGATGGATGGATGGATGGATGGATGGATGGATGGATGGATGGATAGATAGATAGATAGATAGATAGATAGATAGATAGATAGATAGATAGATAGATAGATAGATAGATAGATAGATAAAGGCTGACTATATCTATCCCAATTGAATTTACAAAGACATATTTTGGAATCAAACCCATGTATAAACTGTAGACACTCATATGAAGTGCTTTTTGTTTCTGGTAAGGTCCATGCTTGCTGCTTTGATTTTCCTCATCGTGGTCATATTGACCAACTACACCATGATTGCCTTCTCCTGCCACGCGCTCTATGTGTATGGCGCATGGCTCAACAAATACCATCGAGTTGACCTCTGGCTTCTCCGCATTCTGGTCAGTGGCCCTATATTGTTTGTATTATGTAGGCTTGTTTAATAAATAACACATTTGTATTTGGGAGAATTTGGTATTTTTGTTTTTATGTGAGCAGGTTGAAGTTCTTCTTCTTCTGAAGGCTTCTTGCTCAGTGATGTGTTGGGGATTGGACCGGATGTTAACTACTAGACTATTGATGTGTTGGGGAGTGTACCGGATGTTAACTACTAGACTGTTGATGCGTTGGGGAGTGTACCGGATGTTAACTACTAGACTATTGATGCGTTGGGGAGTGTACCGGATGTTAACTACTAGACTGTTGATGCGTTGGGGAGTGTACCGGATGTTAACTACTAGACTATTGATGCGTTGGGGAGTGTACCGGATGTTAACTACTAGACTGTTGATGCGTTGGGGAGTGTACCGGATGTTAACTACTAGACTATTGATGCGTTGGGGAGTGTACCGGATGTTAACTACTAGACTGTTGATGCGTTGGGGAGTGTACCGGATGTTAACTACTAGACTATTGATGCGTTGGGGAGTGTACCGGATGTTAACTACTAGACTATTGATGCGTTGGGGAGTGTACCGGATGTTAACTACTAGACTATTGATGCGTTGGGGAGTGTACCGGATGTTAACTACTAGACTGTTGATGCGTTGGGGAGTGTACCGGATGTTAACTACTAGACTGTTGATGCGTTGGGGAGTGTACCGGATGTTAACTACTAGACTATTGATGCGTTGGGGAGTGTACCGGATGTTAACTACTAGACTATTGATGCGTTGGGGAGTGTACCGGATGTTAACTACTAGACTATTGATGCGTTGGGGAGTGTACCGGATGTTAACTACTAGACTATTGATGCGTTGGGGAGTGTACCGGATGTTAACTACTAGACTATTGATGCGTTGGGGAGTGTATCGGATGTTAACTAGACTGTTGATGCGTTGGGGAGTGTACCGGATGTTAACTACTAGACTGTTGATGCGTTGGGGAGTGTACCGGATGTTAACTACTAGACTGTTGATGCGTTGGGGAGGGTACCAGATGTTAACTACTAGACTGTTGATGCGTTGGGGAGTGTACCGGATGTTAACTACTAGACTATTGATGCGTTGGGGAGTGTACCGGATGTTAACTACTAGACTATTGATGCGTTGGGGAGTGTACCGGATGTTAACTACTAGACTATTGATGCGTTGGGGAGTGTACCGGATGTTAACTACTAGACTATTGATGCGTTGGGGAGTGTACCGGATGTTAACTACTAGACTGTTGATGCGTTGGGGAGTGTACCGGATGTTAACTACTAGACTGTTGATGCGTTGGGGAGTGTACCGGATGTTAACTACTAGACTGTTGATGCGTTGGGGAGTGTACCGGATGTTAACTACTAGACTCTCCATCCCCTTGCAGGCCATCCTGCCCAACGCCAGGACTCCTTCAAAGAAATGACGCAAATGTAAACAAGAAAAGTGCTTTTCTATGTCTTGGCAGGTCCAAAACGGTTTGGGTCTGTACGCGACGTGGACCACCATAGCCACCCTGATCAACCTGAGCATCGTTCTAACGCAGGATGCCAACATGAGCCCGTTGGATGCTGCCACCATCTCCTACTCTCTTCTGATGGCCGTTCTGCTCGGCTGGTGAGTGTGACGTCATCTTCACATCAGAGTGACTTCATTGGAAAACATCTGCAGCCAGCCACTCATATATTATGTATATATGATATAATCCTAATCATAATGAATACAATTCTAATAATTTCATGTTATTTTCATATCAAATGTTTTTCTTTCACAGGTTCATGGTGGAAAACTTTGTCATTGACAAACACATGCGCTACATCCTCTCCATCTACCCTGTGGTGATTTGGGCACTGTCAGGAAATGTTGTGAAAAACTTTGATGCTGCATCCCCAAACCGCAATGGGATTTTTATTGGTAAGACCAAACACTCATACAGAAACAGACAGAAACAGTCCATCCAATCAACCAACTGACTGAGTGACTGACTGACCGACTGACTAACCAGATGCCTCCATGCCTCTATAGTAGTAACCAGCAGTCAGTACTCTGGTGGGTTTACTCCTTGTTTACTCCTTGTTTACTCCTTGTTTACTCCTTGTTTTTTCCCTGTCACCAGCTGTGCTACTGGCTGTCGCCTGTGTCCTGTTCATCACCAGAATTATTTTGGTCATTTGGAGAAGCATTAAACACCCCTTGTATGAAGATGTGAATCCAGATAACATGCAGCCCATGGAAGTAGCGGCAAGGCAGAAAAGGGCACTTTGCTAAAGTGCATGTCACATATTTGATGATAATTTTAAATAAATGTTATACGGTGTATAGCTGAATGATATGTGTTGGTATAACAATTTGTCTTGTGTCAATGTTGGATGATGATATATTCTTTATTATACAATGCACTGTGTTATGATTTGCACAACAGTAAGCACAATAATTTTGTATTAAAACTGAAAACTGATGGGTATGGATATGGGTATTTTATGGCTCTTTTTTATGGCTCTTTTATAATGTATTCATTGTAAATTACCTCAGTCACATGCCTACCTCTTCAGTATGTTTGTTTCGAATAAAATTGTATGGAGTCAATTTAAAGCAAATAAAGTAGGCCTATACACCTTACTGGGTCACTAACATTTTGTTTGTTTTAATCACAATTGCTAATTTGTGATTGTTTTGCAATGATACACTTCCAATGTTGCTCACTCTGTTTTTGGTCAATGGTATATTTGCGTATATAAGCAGGCGCGTAGAATACGGTGGGGACGCATACCTACCAGTTTTCGTCATGAGTCATTTTGCACCCACCACTTTTTATGAAAGAGTCCCCCGTGTGGGACTCGCACCGGTGTCTTTCATCACTACGTCAGTAAATGCAGTCTGAGTTACGTCAAGCTCGACGAAGAGAGAAGAACTCCACACTTACAAGTCGCTTTAGAATGACAGGGTCACAAGCGAACTTTTGACGCAGACATGAGCGGAGTGGTAGTGGCATGGCAAGATGCCATAGTGCGTTGAGTAATGGTGCTCCCTGACTCATCCCAAAAACAACAGTCAACAAAGTGAACGTAATGAAACATTGAAATGCAACCCAACATGTCCTGAACATTCGCCTCCAAACCCTATCTAATAGCAATAACATGTAATGACACAGAATGCCAGAATGTCGCAATGCATTCTGGGAAACACTCCCCCAACACGTTACAATATCCACGATTTCCTCAGGCAAGTACAACAAGTTGAACTGATAATACAAGAAAACACAAAAGCATTAACCTAATTTACACAAAATAGAAACAACATTTAATTTGATTTGTGTCCGATGACGAGAGAGAGACGGGGAGAGAGCTAGCACTTTGGTAGAGAGACATAGAGTAACAATAACAGAGAGCGAGCGCCGGTCTCGATAAAGCCGTTAATCAGAGAAATGAAACGTTATTTCCCGATTGTCTCACAGCGGTTACATTCAGCAGGTAGACACGGCCATGATCTGCACCTATCTGAATCACATTATCCAATGAAAAGTATTAGAGCTCTGTGCGTGAGCATAGTCACGCGTCATCGCGTCTGTGTGTGTGTGTGTGTGTGTGTGTGTGTGTGTGTGTGTGTGTGTGTGTGTGTGTGTGTGTGTGTGTGCGTGTGCGTGTGTGTGTGTGTCATCATCACATTTTTGTATACATTTTTATTAATTAACATGACTTGCGCGAAAGGGGGAAAAATGAATGCGCGTCATTGTATCCAGCACTTCTGAAAATGCACTTCCGAATGCGTCTCTGTCCCCAGCACATTTCAAACCAAACCTACGCCCATGTATATAAGTACAAAATGTGAAGGAACGGTGGGCCTACCTAGTCCGCGTCGAAATTGAACGCCTAAACGAAAGGGGGCAGCAAACCAACAGGATCACTTCAAAACTTTGTCCAGTCAATAATCAAAGAGGAAGACATCTTGAATGGGCGGGTTTTTTGTGTTTACGCTTGTTTGGCGGCTAACTTTTAGCATGTAGTTAAAACGCACCCTGAATGTTCTCTAGCAAACCCGCCTCGGAAGGAATAAAATGGAAAGAAAGTCCACCAAATTGGTAAGCGAGTGACTCATGTGTGCTTGTATCTTTTCTACACGTTGCAGGGAAGGCTTTCGATCGGATAGTCAAGTAAAACACGTCCTATGTGCTGTCCTAACCTGTTTTCACTTTGAAAACTTCAAGAGGTCAATATTTGGTCAGATTTGAGGCAAATATTTGTAGGACAGTTCATAAGGACTTAGAAAAAGAGAAAACAATCGGACGGTTCGTTCACTAGACGAGTTGAAATGTAACGGCGGATGTTGTGCTCTGCCTGCTGACGCTACTGTTTCCCAAGCTTGACTACTGAACGTATTTAGATACTTTTAGCTACCCCTTAACCGTGTTGTTTAACGCAGGCTATACAGACGTGGACAACACAGCGAAACACTATTTTATTGCTACGGTTGGAACTGAAATAAAAAAAAGGAGTATAGGCTAGCAGTCACAAGGGACAGCATGTAGTGGTCGAGCAGGGATCGCTCACACTCCTATCCACTCATGTTGTGTCTCAGCCTCAGCAGCTGTGGAAACAACAACAACATGCCTTTCTATTAGCCTTTAGAAATGTTGTGTTTTTCAGCCTATGCCTTGATTAGACAATGTACTAGATAGACTATTAGGTTCTTACGTCTTATAGTCTAGATTTAGTGAAGTGTCTCAAGCCGCGATTTTCTGGATATGCGGTGCAAGGTTAGTTAAATGGGGACTATATGAAATATACAAGGCGAAGACATAAGAACTTCACCACAAAATTGAATGTGGCATACATGTTGCATACAGGGGTGCACCATTTCCCTGCGGGGAAATTAAAACGTATCGAAAAGCACAAAATTCAAGTCTGTAGAAAATGCTACGATTGGGTCTCACCTTTCTACACACGTCTGTTTGTTTATAGAGCAGACCACACAGGAAACTCAACTTCCTGCCCGACAAGGAAAGGTACGCGTTTTTCCTCCTCATGTTCTATTAAAATGTAATTTCTAACACAATAAGCCTTCTTCCTAGTTATGACAGTTGAATAATTCATGCATGATCTGCCAGTAAAGTTAGCAGTGAGTTAACTGCTTTTACGTTCCCTTAAAAAAGGTGGACTAATGTAAGTGGACTAATATAAAGTATGCTGGTAAAGACTGATGGGGATTTCATTGTTTATACAAATGTATATTCCCACCCTGGCTTTCAGATCACCCAAGCGATGGGGGAAAAAGGTCACTCTGGAAGAAGTTGATAGGCTGTTTGACAATATAGGTAAGTGTGATGTCTGCCCTTAGACCAGACCAGCAATTCTTTATTATTGTGGTGTTAGCAACAATACTGGTATAGTATATAATGTAAGCAACTGGCTAGCAACCTATGTTGGTCGCAGCAGGGGTCCAAGTGGGTTCATGGGATAGCTACAGTAAATGCATCGACCCACAATAAAATGTATTTACATGCCATTTCTGTTTCATTTGACCATTAGCATACTTGACTGAAAAGGGAATATTGTATGGTAAAACTATACTGATGTTGCTTTTATCACCTTTTTCACATGGAATGTATTGTTTTGCTTATTTTACTGCACATGGTGTTTGATTACTGGGCCAAGGTGGGTAACATCATGAACAGTTGTAAAAACCCCTGCTTAACGTTTTGGCTTTCTGCAGATTCATCTACAGATAGCTTTTATAGCTTAATGCCACTGTCGCCGATGCCCAAGACCGCGTTTAGTTCAAAGGAGAAAGAGGAGGTGGAGAATAAGAAGGTCTCATCAGGCCAACAGACGGCTTCTTCGACAGAAAACAATGAATGCTCTCCACAGGTAAGACACAGTCCACTAAGAGCATTCGAGAGCCCAAGAGCACATTTGTATGCATATCAACTCTTTCAAAATGTATGAATATGCACCACCCGCTTATGGCTGTAGAGTTCTGATTTGTTGGACGACATTCACTTGTTCAACCAAATTCTCCATGGTGGGATAATCGCTGGTGTTCCTTTCATAAGACAGACAGACAGACAAACAAACATACTTTATTGATCCCTGAGGGAAATTGCGTTCGTCACAATACTCCAGTAAAAAGTAAAATAAAATAAAATAAAGAGGACACTCTACATATAGTAGTGTTAAATATATAAATATATAATGTACACCTATGTAAAAAATATAAACCTATGCAAATATAAACCTATGTAGTAAAATATACAAAAACATATATAGAGAAATGAAAATATACATAAATGTACATAAATGTACATACATCCAGGCATACACTACTAATAATAGCATACACAAGGATGTATAGCATGTCGGATTTTTTGTATGACCAGTAGTGCAGAGAGATGATGTAGTAAAATGAAATTACAGTGAAATGAAATGAAATTAGTTATGCAAAAAGAATGGATAACCTATTATGTAGATGACAGTGATAAATTGTAAAGTTTGTTGACCACAGGCAGGAATGATTTCCTATGACGCTCTGTGGTGCATCTCGGTGAGAGGAGTCTTCTGCTGAAGGTACTCCTCCGCTGAGCCAGGGTGGAAAAGAGAGGGTGAGAGGCATTGTCCATGATAGTCCGTAGCCTGGAGGGACAGCATCCGCCTATCTGCCACGGTAGTCAGAGTGTCAAATTCCTCACCAACTGTTAGTGTCCGCAATCCTCAACCCACTGCCCCAGCATGTGACAGCCATAGACTGTATATAAATATGGACAAACCCTCCGTGACGTCACCCATAGACATTCTTAACAGCGGAGATGAAGCCTAAAATTGAGCTTCTGGGCGCCGCCATCTTGGACATTTCAGTCTGTGTTCTAAGCCCGCCTACCTCCGGCCAGACCAATCAAAGCCTCGAATCCGTGAAGGTCATGCCGTGGTGACAGATGATAGCTGCCAATCAAGTTGACCACTCCCTTAATTATTCATAAAATAAATCCTTCTCTGTGCATTAAAATAATGGATTCTAAAAAAATTCACCCCCCTCACAGTTGTCATGGACTCGAACACTACTGAAAGACACCAAAACCGTTTTTTGAACCAGGCTGTAAACATGTTTATTTTGGCTGTAAAGTTGGACATTTTAACATGGGTGTCTATGGGATCTGACTCCCTTCTGCAGCCAGCCTCAAGCGGCCAGTCGAGGAACTGCAGGTTTTTGCACTTCTGCATGGGCTTCATTTTTCAGCATGGAATGTTGCCGCTTGGTGACAGCGCACTGGCAACCACAGACTCATAGAACATCCTCAGCATTGTCCTGCAGATGTTGAAGGACCTTAGCCTCCTCAGAAAAAATAGTCGGCTTTGGCCCTTCTTATAGACAGCCTCTGTGTTCCTGGTCCAGTCGAACTTGTTGTTGAAGTACACCCCCAGGTACTTGTACTCATCAACAGTCAGTACGTTTACATGCAGCAAGAAATTCGAATTTCTAATCGTATAAGACATCGTTCGGACTTTTTAAGTGCATGTAAACACCTTAATCCGACCTACTTCGGACCTACTTCGGACCTATTTCGGACATCTAAAATCGGATAACTACACCTGGATAATTCGATCATAGTCGGACTTTTAACGGCATGTATACTCTGCAATCGGATCTGAATCGGATTTTGCATTCTGCGCATGCGCAGTGCCATTCTGCACATGCGCAGCGCCACATAGCGTCCAGAGTCAGCCCATGCTCCGGCTGTTAATCCGATTCTCTGAACGGCATGTATACTCGGACAAGTGATCCGGTCTTACGCATGTCATTATCTGATCCGATCAGAAATTCGAATTTCTTGCTGCATGTAAACGTACTGAATGTCAACTGGAACCCCCTGGATGAACACAGGGCCCACCGGTGTTTTGACCCTCCTTAGGTCCACAATGAGCTCCTTTGTCTTAGTAGCATTGAGCTGTAGATGGTTCAGCTCACACCAAGAGACAAAGTTGCCCACAACAGTCCTATACTCACCCTCATCACCCCCCCTCATCTCCAGCCAATGTAGTTCGCGGACCAATCACAGCCAAAGCCAACTCGTTGGGATTGCGTCGCCTCGACGCGCGTCTAGGATTTGGGGAGGTGCACGTCGAGGACGTAAATCCGCAAAGGGTCCGCCTTCCCCCAGCGTCGCGTCGACGCGGAAGTATAAACGAAGCATAACCCAGCCTTAAGAACTCCACACAGCTGGGGGGCACAGGCTTTAAGTACCCTGGGGAACACACCATCAGGGCCCGCTGCTTTGCCAGAGTGGAGTCTAATCAGTTGTCTTCTCACCAGGTCAGACGTGAAGGTCACTGTAGAGGTGTCCGTGGGGGGAGGGATAGGGTCATTAGGAAGTGGAGGACAGTATGCAGAGCAGGGGGGAGGGGTGGGGCAGGGTGGAGGTGTGAAGTGGCCGGGAGTGAATAGAGGTGGTGAGAGGCAGGAGGGCGGTCCATAAGGAGGGGGAGAAGGAGGGGGAGGCGGAGTGGCACTGGTTGTTGGGCTGCCAGCAGCAGCAGCAGCAGGGTCATGTGGGGGAGGGGCAGGGGCCGCCGTATCAAACCTATTGAAGAAAAGGTTAAATTCATTGGCCCGAGCCACCCCACCCTCCAGCCCCACGCTACCAGTCCTCTGGAAGCCCGTGATGGTTCTCATACCACTCCACACATCCCTTGTGTTGTTTTGCTGAAGCTTCTTCTCCAGCTTGCTCCTGTATCTGTCTTTTTCCTCCTTAATTCTGACGTTTAGCACCCCCTGTACTCTCCTCAGCTCAGCCTGGTTGCCCTCTCTGAACGCCCTCTTCTTATCGTTCAGGATGGCCTTGATGTCCTTGGTGATCCAAGGTTTGTTATTTGCGTAACAGGTGACTGTCGACGCAGGGACATAGCAGTCCACACAGAAGTTAATATAGTCCGTGATGCACTCAGTGAGCCCATCAATGTCCTCCCCGTGAGGCTCACAGAGTGCAGGCCAGTCAGTCACCTCAAAACAGTACTGCAGTGCCTCGTAAGATTCCTCTGACCACTTCCTCACAGTCCTTGTGGTCACAGGCTTCCTTTTCACCAGAGGCACATAGCAGGGTTTGAGGTGAACCAGGTTGTGATCCGACCTGCCCAGAGGGGGGAGAGAAGATGAGATGTAAGCCTCCTTAATGTTATCAGGTCCAGGGTCCTCACCCCTCTGGTAGGACAGCTCACATACTGCTTAAAAGTCGGTAGAACTCTATCCATGGTGACGTGGTTAAAGTCTCCTGACATGATGATGAGGGCACTGGGGTGTTTGGTCTGCAGTTTAGAGACGGTGGAGTGTATGGTGCCGCAGGCAGCTGATGGGTTAGCAGTGGGAGGGATGTACACCATGATGATGATGACGTGCGGGATCTCCCTAGGGAGGTGGTATGGACGTAGTCCAACGGCCAACACTTCGGCATCTGGGCTACAGAGCTGTTCCTTAATACAGATGTGACCGGGATTGCACCACCTGATATTAACTAGAACGGCGAGCCCCCCCCCCCCCCCCCTTCCGCTTACCGCTCTTGGTACAGTCCCGATTCGCCCGGACAGTGTGGAGGCCATCGACAGATACAATCGGGTCCGTAATATCCATGTGCAGCCATGTCTCAGTGAAACACATTAAACTACATTCCCGGTAAACTGCGTTGCTCCGCGTTAGCGCCGTTAACTCGTCCTTTTTTTTTAATAAAGGGATTGAACATTCCCCATAACAATAGAAGGGAGACACGGCTTGAGTTTTCTCCTCTCCATCCGCATATTCCGTGTCAACCCTCTCCCCCGACGTTGTTTACTTCCTCTGCATCCCCGGTGAGTTTTCCTCCAGAGATCGGGTGGTAAATCCGCTGGTCTGGCCACCATGCCGGCCGGCATTAGTGCGATCAGCTGTTCTCTGGTGTAAACAAAGGCAGCGTGTCCCGGTGTAGGCAGCATTGAGAATGAAAATAGTACACGAGAAGCACAACAAAACTCCCTCAAACAGCATTGTTTGAGAGTGTAGGGCTTCCCGGTACTTCAGAGAAAAAAGAAATAAGAAAAAAAAAGAAAAAGAAAGTTAAAAGTTAAAAAAAAGCGAACTCAAGGCTGGATGGAGTAGAGTAACCGGCAGCATGAAGCTTTCGCGCACGCGCACAATCGAGGAATCTTAATTGATTATTGTCCGGGAGCCGGAGAGACTTATGCAGACTTATGTATTTAATTTTGGAGTGATAGGCTATGTTGTGTTAAAAATAGCATAATTTATGAATAACAATAATATTCAAGGCGCCTTAGTTTCTGGTATAATCGTGTGGATCAGTTGACTGTAAGACTTGTAAGACATGAGGTCAAAACTGGTCTTCACTACTTTGAACTCGCCCACAAGTGGTGAAATGGAAGGCAAATTCTGCTTTGTTTCCTGTTTGTATATATTCTGTCCGGGGTCTTCTGGTTTCCCTGGTGTCCCTTCTCACCACCTGCTGGTAGGGAGAGTTTTCTCCTCTCAGGCAGGCGCAGAACATACATGGTAGTTGACCCTTGGCCATACTCTTTGCAGTGTGTTGAAATTCAGCTTTTTGACCAAGACGGAGACAACGCCACTGTCAGCCTTTGTCACGGCTAGAGCTTTGTCATTGGTTTGGGGTGTCAGGGCCCTCATATTAAACAAACAACAAAACAAACATGGCACACAACCTAAAATGGAATCTTACAACGTGTGTTGTCCTTGGACTTCGCTCCATGGCGCTATGTGGCCCGTGGGCCACATAGCTAGCAGGTAGAGTAGAGTGCACTGTGGCCATAAATTAATCTAGCTAGCATACCGATTTTTACAATACGATTTTGACCCATCGACCAATTGGTTATATTGTTGGTTGGATTTTGGTCGATCGTGGTTTTCTTTTGGTTAGAGTTGACCACAGCCCTACACGCCATGTTCTTGTCTGTCTCAATGAATCTCACTGACCTGTTGTTGTATAGGGTCCAAAAGGAAAGGCTCAACCCACAGCTGCACCGGTGGAGAAAGGAAACCAGAACAAAACATTTGGTAGGAACATTCCAACACATCAGTCTCAGTCTCTCAGATCTTTTATTGCCTTTCATTAGATAGAAATTACACATGGCAGCAGAACATCATGTGTGTTCTGCTCATTCTTTGTTGAGTGTATTGCTGATGGAATGGTTTTGGTGTTAATGGAATAGCTTTTCCCCTAGGTGGTCTCACGGAGGCGAGCAGTCCGTTTGTAGAGCCCAACCCGATCAACACATCCAGCCCCTTAGAGGGGGAGCACGGTGACCAAGGGCTCAAGGCAGTGTCCCCCATTGTCTTCCTCTTTGACGAGGATGATGTCCACCATGAGCCAACAGCCGCCAGCCCCTCCATTGCGAGGACACAATCCCAAGTCCAGCCATTGTAAGTAGCATCATGTTATCAGGGCCCTCTTGTGATCCTATTGGTGTTTTCACTGTGGGGTAGTTGTACATTGGCTGGTTGAGACAAAACTGTTTTAAAAAAAGTATTTACTGTTAATATTTTCTATTTAGTTATTTAGCAGATACATTTATCCAGAAAAATGTGGTTATATTACACATTGTTATGGACATGCTGATTGTTTTATAGAAAGAGGTTTTTGTTTTCAGTGTGGTGTACACCTAACCCTATGGAGATAATGTTTCCTGTTTCATTGGAACATCAAATACTTGTAGATTTAACAGCAGATTTTTTTTACATTTGTAATTGTTTATTTTTTTATGCTTCATCTGAAAAGGCTTTGTTATATTTATTCAGCAATGTTGTGCTGTGAAAGTTCTTTGTCTGTTTGTGGAAGGAAAACACTTTCTCTAAACAAGGTGCAGCATGTGTATTTACAAATGTGTTCAGTCCTCACTGCTCCCCTTCCTTCTCTCCCCAGACCAGACGGCTCGGAGACTCAGCGGTCCACCGCGGGGCCTCAGCGGTCCACAGTCCCCCCGGAGGCTCAGCGGTCCACCGCGGGGCCTCAGCGGTCCACAGTCCCCCCGGAGGCTCAGCGGTCCACCGCGGGGCCTCAGCGGTCCACAGTCCCCCCGGAGCCTCAGCGGTCCACCGCGGGGCCTCAGCGGTCCACCGCGGGGCCACAGCAGTCTGCAGCAGCGCTGACTCCCCAGGCGCTGAAGGAGCCCTCCTCTCTGCAGAAGCTGAGGGAGCCCGGCCAGTCCAAAGCAACAGGGTCAGCTGTTTACTCTGCTCCATTAAAACACGTCTGAACTTGAAGGTTTCTCATGAATACATCGGGCCCATCCACATGTCTCTATACATTGTTAAGAGCCTTAAGTCTCACCTGAAAATGTGGCTTTAACTGTAGCTACAACTCCAATAGAGGCTGCTCATGAGAAAACCTGCATCGTGCAGGTTTATTATCTGTATTTAATATCGCTGCAGGTGTATTTTATATTTTCTGATTTTACTTTACTGCAGATCCTTTTACTACCAGATCAGAAAAATAATCACACTTACGTGGCATTAAAACACATTCTAAATCTGTTTATTAATATCATGAAGACCACTTATTTGTTATTATTGTCATTATTACCATGCCACTTAATTATTATCTTTATCCATATTTTCAGGAAGTCCCTTCTTTCATTCAAGGAGCCCTCACTTCCTGAGGAGCCAGCTCAGGAGACAGAGGAGGACTTTGTGATCCTGGAGGATTCCCCCCCCGCCTGGTTCTCCATCCCCAGGAAGAAGGACCCCGGCACCGTCAAACACAGAGGTCCCAACGCAAACGCCCAACCAACCACAAAGGACGCCGCCGGCCAGCCGTCCTCGCCGGACCGGGGGCTGCAGACCACACCAGAGCTGTCCGAGCCGGAGGCCCTCCCCTCCGGTGGCCCGCTGGGCCGCGGTGAGGTCCGGGAGATGAAGAAGCGGGACAGGAAGCAGGTGAGCAGCGCGCCGCGGGCTTCACCCCCGCGTCGCACCACCACCAACCAAGCCATCGGACTGAAAGGGACTCGAACCGTGGCCCGCGAGGAGCCAAGCTCTGCTTCTGTCCCGAAGAGGTCCAAACCTACCAAGGTTCCCAGAGACCAGGGGGAGGAGAAGACCAGGCATAAGAAGGCAAGGAAACCGGTGAAGGGGAGGCAAAGGGGAAAGCTGCTGTCGTCTGAGTCTGAAAAGGAGCTGAGCCCGCAGCAGAGCCCTGATACTGAGGCTCAGCACTCTGACACCGGTAGGACTCTTTAGGTTCACCTTCCACTTCTATTATTTTATCCATTGATGTTTCCTAGATCCTAAATGAGAAAGTGTTTTTGTTCCTAAATCTTCTTTAAGCTTTCATTCATGAACCTAAATTAAATCCATCTACTTATGTTTATTCTCAACAGAGATGATGATAATAATACAATGATGATGATTGTGATGATGTCATTATTATTGTCATGAATACTAAAAACAGTGGGATGATTTTTATCTCGTTCCACTTAAATGCTGGACCACATGGAATGTAGTATCCACTCTAAGCCATAACTCCATCTCAGCGTCTTCCGAAGGAGCGCCCGTCAGCCGGACCAGGCCCCTGCTGTCCAGCAGCTCTGAAGAGGCAGGGTCGTCGGACGCCCCCCGCCGCCGGGGGCAGCCGGCCAGGAAGAGGCCCGGCACCCCCCGCAGGGCCGAGGAGCCCGCGCCCAAGACCCCCAAGCGGGGCCGGGGAAGACCCCGGTTGGCAGACCAATCTCCAGCCACAAGCACACAAGATGGAGGCTCGGGGGAGACGGACAAGGGGACCGTGACCTCCTCCCCCAGACTGACCGCCGGAAGAGCAGACAAGAGGAAGGCAAGGAAGTCCCCCAATAAGGGGAGGGCTACGGGCAAGGTGGTCAAGAGAGGGGCGGCGCCTGGAGTGAGGGAGGAGGAGCTGCATCTCCTGCAGCAGGAGGCCTCTCCAGGTAATCATTGATTAATGATTTACTGTGTACCCCATTGCTTACTGTCGACTGGACGAGCTTTTCGGTGAACATTGGAAGAGACCATTTCATTGATGACAATGCAAAATGGAATGGCACACACTGATTTTCTTGACATTTTTCAGACGGGAGAAGGAAGACCAGCAGGACGAGGAAGGCCCCCCTTGAATGGTGGATACTCTCCAATACACAAGACAGCCAGCCATCACCTTCATCACCTTCATCACCGCCAGCTTCATCACCGCCACCTTCACCACCTTCATCACCGCCAGCTTCATCACCGCCACCTTCATCACCGCCACCTTCACCACCTTCACCATCACCACCACCACCACCACCACAGCCTCGGAGCCAGAAAAGACGCATGCGAGGCAAACGGCAGTCCAAGCAGGGGGCGTCCGTCGCCCCGGCGGCCCCGAAAGACACTCTGCCACCTCCGCCGACCCCTCCCAGGGTCGCCGCCGCCAACCACGCGGTGTCCACGCCCGTCAGGCGGGGACGCATGTTTTCGGTCCCCAAGAGCATCAAGCGCTCTCTGGCCACGTTCCAGGACATCTTTAGCCGGACGGTGGCGGTCTCCCCCCCGAGCGCGGGCCAGGCGCAGCCCGAGGGCCACAGCACCGACCAGCCCAGCGTCTGCCACACGTCCGCGGACGTCCCCCCGGGCAGCGGGGCTCCACCGAGCGGGGAGGAGGCCCCCGCGGCCAGCAGCAGTCCGAGGCCCAGCTGGCCCTCCAGCACTGCACGCACTCAGCCCAGCAAGAGGCTCTCAGGCAGCATGTGAGCAGGGGGTCAGGGGCGGGTGGTGGGTGGTGGTTAGCCTCTCTTTAAGGGTCTGCATGTAGGACAATGTCTGCTTCTTGCATAACCTTTATGATTTGTAAGGTATTTATGACTACATGTAAGGTATTTATGAGGATAACTAGCATTTGTCTTTGGTTGTTATTTTCTCAACCCGCAGAGCTCACACCACAGTGCTCTGGATGCACGAGCTCAGGCAGGATGCTGTGATTGCTGATTTGTGTGATCATGTATTTCTTGGACAGGCTGATTGGTTTCCAGAGTGGTCCGTCCTCCCAGATTGACCTCGAAGCAAATGAGGAAAATGAAGACATGTGTAGGTTTTGATTTGACATCACATTGATTTGACATACAATCCCCATGGCTCATTAGCGATCACGGGAAGTATGTCCTTATGCTTTGAATGCATTAAGTGTCACTATTCCACTGTATCCGTTTTGTATGTTTTGTAGTTGAAACCAAGTTTAATCAGCACAGTCCAGTCTCCCTGTATGCATCCCTGAGCCAGATGCCTAACCCCTACCCACCCGTCAACCTATTAACTAATAGTAACTTGTATGTCTCTTCAATAACTACATGGTAAACCATCAACTGAACGACACCGATGCAGTGTTAAAGTATCACAGTACTGCCTTTCATGGCTGTGTTGAAACGTTGTCTGGTTTCTGTTGCAGCATTCCCGTTGACCACAGCCCAGTGTTCCTATTGGATGTTCCTAGGGCTCCACTCTCCTCCTCTGGTTCCCATGGTCCTGCAGGAGGAAGATGAAGCCAACCTGAAGGAATGGCTGTCCGTGCTGTGGCCCACCCCTGTCCAGGGTGAGGGACCCTAACTATTATTATTATTCATTATTATTATTAATATGTGATATATGACATTGTAACCTGTGCCATTCCATCATTGCAACTGAAATAAGACATTGAGAGAAAACAGGAGTAAAATCTTATGTTTTCTTATTGTTGTCTCCCCAAAACACTGTGAATGTTCCCTTCTGCTCCGAGTGCAGACGATGGTCAGTTTGTGAGGTGCGTGTGTGGACGCGTGGAGCTCCTTCTTCAGAGTAAAGGCTGGGTTATGCTTCATTTTTGCTTCCGCGTTGACGCAAAGCTGGGGGGTTACGGACCCTTTACGTCCCCCTTGCGTCCACCGCAAGGGCCTGACGTGCACCTCCCAAAAATCCTAGACACGTGTCAAGGCGACGCAACCCCAACGCAGCGGCTTTGGCTGTGATTGGTCCACGAACTACATTCGCTGGAGATCGCTTTTCCAGTTTCCACTCGTAAACACCACTACGGTGTGATAAATGCTTTGACCGATTGGCGACAACATATATATACAGTATATATATAACTTTTGCCTTCATTTCTGTAATTTTTTTTTTTTTACTCGCCAGTAATTCATACGTAATGACCAGAATGGTCATTCTGGTCCCTCTACCGGTGTGGCATTGAATTGCATCTCGATACGTAAACCCCACGCAGAACCATCACGGGCTCATGACTGCGTCCGAGCAACTGCATGGCCATTGCGTGATCACTACGTAATCCCTACGCAGAAGCATAACTCAGCCTTTAAGCAGCAGAACACCACTGTGTGTGTGTGTGTGTGTGTGTGTGTGTGTGTGTGTGTGTGTGTGTGTGTGTGTGTGTGTGTGTGTGTGTGTGTGTGTGTGTGTGTGTGTGTGTGTGTGTGTGTGTGTGTGTGTGTGTGTGTGTGTGTGTGTGGAGCTCCTTCTGGAGAGTTAAGCAGCAGAACACCACAGTGTTTTTTTTTTTTCCCTTTTAGTCTGACCGATTTGCCGTTTGTAAACTTGCGTTAAGACCGACCGTTTTTTTTTACTCTTCAAATGCAAATACAAAACAGACATACTTTATTGATCCCTGAAGGGAATTGCATTTGTTACAATACTCCAGGGAAAAACGAAAGAAGAGACAGACACTCTACGTATAGTAAAGTGTTAGAATATATAAATATATAATATAAACCTATGTAATACAATATACAAAAAATATACAAAAAGAAATATAGAAATATACATAAATGTACATACATCCAGGCATACAGTAAGAGGTGATAGCATACACAAGGATGTAGCATGTCGGATTCTACGTGGTAAAAAAGACCAGTTGTGCATAGAGATGACAAGCCGCTGACAATAAAACCCTTTTAATTATATTTTAATAAGTATCGCGAAGATAAATTGCCTAAATGCACACGTAGGCTACGTTCTTTCTGTTATATTCGCTTCATTTAATCAATGGTTCGCGCTTGTCTGTTATGATGGCTGCGGCTGCAGTAAAGAAAATGTTTGCGGTCACCGTTCAAAGTTATACGGGTTCAGGCACTGTAGCAATACATTTAAAAATGAATTGAAATATCTCAAAATCACTTTAACGTGGCACGAAGTTCTGGAAGAACTGTGTCCAGATCTTTACCCATCCCTTCTCTCCTCGAGTCTAAAGGCCAATTTACACCAGAGCCGTTTTAGAGGTGTTTTTTAGTCGGCCGTCAGACGGCCGTCTGCCGCTGGAGATAGAATTCCATTCAAACCAGTGCACTGATTTACACCGGCAGCATTTTACGCCCGTCTCACGGCCGACCAAAGCTTAACTTTACGCTTCACTTCTATTTTTAAGCGTTTCTGAGGCGTCTCGTTGGACGTGTACGCCTATTATCTTATTAAATATAGCCAAACAAACAGCGGCGGTGTGAATTGATACGCCAACGTTACGCTCATGTTGCGCTTTCGCCTGCGGTGTAAATTCCCAGTTACAGTGAGGTGTCGACTGATGTCAAGGAGACCACTAAACTTTTACGGGTTGGAGACCCAGTTAGTGATGTCACGATATGCAAATGTGTTTAAATTCATACCAACGTATTCACCATGACCAAAATTAGTTTTTTTACTTTGAATTTTGAAAAAAAAAAAAAAAGACCTACCTACCGCCCTTTTTTTTTTTTTTTGGTTGTTAGTGCCAACCAATGTGTTGAAGGATGTCCTCATCACAGCATCACACACAGCCGTGGGGCTAACACGGTACCACAACACTGTCGTCGGTGGTAACGTGCACCCCTCCTTCCTAGAACCGCCAGCCCAATACGTCTTTTAAAATCTCAGTCTCGGGTTCAGATTCCCAAGCCCTGCTCTGCTTGAACGCAGCCCTTATATTGAGGAGAGGAGGAGTTTGCCACTGTTTGACGCCATTCTGACGGGTTCATGTCTGTGATGACCATCAATCACTGCCATCAGATGTTGCAGAGTCACGTTGAGGCCTTTAAAGACATTGATCTGGGCCCACTCCAAGTTATTTGTGATAAGGGCATCTGCTGAACGGCTAAATGTACCTTCTTCTTCTCTGCTCTCAGCGGAGGCGAGCCAGACGAGCCCGGGTGACTTTGAGTGGTTCTGCCACCGAGGCCGGGCCATCGGCCTCCAGATGGACATGTGCTCTGAGTCCCTGTGCAACGGGAAGCTCATCCTGGGCTCCTACATGAAGAAGCCCCTCTGGGTGGACCACTGTGCCGTCACGGTAAGGCGCCTTCTCTCTGCCTCTTAACGGTCGGTGCAACCTCACAGGCCATGCAGGCAGGGAGGGTCCCTGGCCCGGTGCTGACCTGTGGTCTCATGGTACATCTCATTCAACCTGCTTCATTGTCCTCACTACCTTGTCCAAATATGAGTCAAAATATGAAATTGCCTAGGAGTTCAGCTTGTCTGGAAGTGATTTGTCAGCGGGTGACATTTCTGCAGGCCTCACTTTGTAGTCGCTGACGGTCTGCAGACCTTCTGGAGTCCGTGCCGCTAGTCACATCCCATGTTCTGTCTTTTCACTGAAAGGTGTTCTACATGTCGACGAGCTGCGTGGTTCTGACCCTGAACTCCAAGGTCTCCCAGTACAGTTCAGGCCAGTCCTTCGTGGTACCATGTGGTGAGTGTCCAGAGTTGGTCTACACTACTGCTTGCATAATTCCCCTGGCTGAAGCTCCACCCATCCGTGTTGATAACCTTGACTTTGGCAGCCCACCAAATACACATTGTTCCGTCACTGCGGTCCAATGAGGCCTTATTCATTTATTTTGATGTAGTTATTTATTTATTTATTTATTTATTGTGCACTCACAGTAAAGGAACATTGTTTTTGGAATGCATCCAGCTTCTCAAATTTCATGTGTTTTTCATGATGAAAAACATCATAAAAACTAATTGAAAACTGTACATACTGTACATACATTGGTTCTTCATAGTATGTCTGCGCTAGAGAATACCTCTGGGTCTCTATGTTGATGCATATTGATGAAAGCCTGTTTTTCTTTCATCTTATTGTGTGAAGGACAAGCCTACAGCATCAGGAACGTGGAGGACCAGCCCGCTGTCATGTTCTTCTCCTGGATCCAGGCAGAAAGCCCTGAGTGACCCTGTTGTTCAGAATACACACACACACACACACACACACACACACACACACAAAGTTTGTTCCATTTTTTATAAATTTTTTGTATTGTTATTTATGTTGCCGTATGGTTTTCTTGGCCCTGGAAAAACACGGTTAACAGATTTCTGCCTTCCTGTTATTAGCAGTTGCAGTTGAATTTTGCCTCTAGGGGGCAGTCTTTACCCCTGTTATAAATAAAATGTTTCATATCAAAAGCAAAATCTCGTGGTTGAGTCATATCTGCAAAATTCTCTGGTTTGCTTACCCAAGTGTATGCTTATGTTAATTGAATCAAACACTCCTTTAACACATCAGATTTCAGCTCGCAATGTACAGTGTAATAAGTACTACTACTACTACTACTACAATGTACCAGTACAGTATGTAGCTAAACCTTTTATGCAGGTAGGGTAACTACAGGGTAAACCTATTCTGTTATTACAGGGTGTGTGTGACCCACTGAGCAAAAGGGTTCAGGGAAGAAGAGGTATGAATATATAACTGTATTGTAATTTTGGGGTACATAGAATTGCTACGTGTACCTCTGCATTTAACTTGGGGACAAATGTCCAGGGGACACTGTATTGGCTTGGATACTGTTGGCCTCGATTACCTCCGCGGGGCAGCCGCGGCCTACTGGTTAGGGCTTCGGACTTGTAACCGAGGGTTGCCGGTTTGAACCCCGACCAGTACGAACGGCTGAAGTGCCCTTGAGCAAGGCACCTAACCCCTCACTGCTGTTGCAGGCAACTCACTGCATCGGGTTTAAGTGTGTGCTTTACCATCACTGTGTTCTGAGTGTTTCACTAATTCACGATTGGGTTAAATGCAGAGACCAAACATCCCTCACGGGATCAAAAGAGTAATTCTTTTTCTCCCCAGCAAACGTCATTACTGGTGCCACAGGCAGACAAACTCACCCCCCAGTTGTCTGTCGCTTGTGTTTCAGTATAAACGCATGTTGACAATTTGGGAGTGGTTGGAAGTCTTGTTGGTGACGCCGGGCATTGGAGCAGCTTTACTGTACTCCTCGAGACCCAAGCTGGCCTGTTTCATCCCAGGAAATAAATAATACTAATGAAGCAAGATATGTCCTGGAAATCGCAACAGTTGGTACACGGTTCTGACCGCAAACTGCAGTTCATTTAATATGTTTTCCCTTGTTTCGAGGCGAGTATGTTGAAACGACAGTTAGATATATGTGCAGTGGTAGTTCACCCCTTTTAGGTACAGGGTATGTACAGGGTATGCAGGTTTTATTCTAAAGCCTTGTTGCCCCCTTGTGACATGTATTGCATGGTAAGAACTGGGTATTGGGGTTAATACAACTCTTCAACTGTTAATGTACTGAATGTTCTGTAAGTGGTTTGAGGAAGGAACAGAATATGAAATTGCATTGTAAATGGGCAGAAGCCTCCGTTTAACTAAAGGATTTGTAATTTGCGATGATGAATACTGGAAAGAACTGCATGTGCCCATTAATGTGGTACAATTATCTGGCTAGTTGTACTAGGAAGAGTTAACCATTAACCTTGGTCAAATTACCTAAATTGCTATACTCTAAGAACATCCCTTTTACATGTAAAGACACTGCTAATATAAACACATCTGAACATACATGCAATGCTACGAGCATTCAACAGGGTAAAGAGAAACATCCATCCTCCAGGCAGACTACAGGTCCCTCAAACAAAGACGAACATGTCAACAGACCACCTTTTTACTTAGATTTTTGTACTTATATTTTTATATATTTATATTTATATTTGCATGCTTGTCTAGCACCAGGGATCGAGGGAAACAGCATTTTGTTTTTTGTGTATGTCCTGTACATTCGTGAAAACTGACAAAGTTAACTTGACTACTTGACTTGAGATGTTGACCTGCACCGGCCTGTATTCAGGGGTGGAGCCAGACTTTGTGTAGATCCGGGGCTTAGCCCAGAGGGGGGTCTGGGGGGTCTCCCCCAGAACATTTTTAATTTCTAAGATGCAATTTCCTGCATTCTAGTCCCTTTTAGGGTGACCTGCTGGACACTGGCAAATCCTAAATCCCTTCTAATTCATAGCTTACATTTTCAGTTGCAGGGCCTGCTCAAGACAATACTATTTAATGGAAAGAAACAATAACCATTCGGTTGTCATTACTTCAAAAGCTTAAAAAAGATCCGGGGCTTTTGAAGTGAGATTGGGGGCTTCAGCCCTGAAAGCGCCCCCCCGCTCCGCTCCGCCCCTGTCTGTATTGTGTCAGGTGCCAGGAGGTACTTCCACAGTGAGGACAGCATCAAGCAGCCAAGTGTCAAGTCCCTTGACAGATTTACAGATTTTATAAATACGTTATGTAGTCTGTATAACTACTGTATCCATGCGCTATGATTAACATTTTGCGGAAAAGCACAAAAAAATAATAATACATTTTTGACTGCTCTGGCCTGCGAATATGACTGTTTAACCCATCATAATCAGGTATCTGTCATGGTCACCATGGTTACCGTACAGGCTGTAGGACATGCCAGAGGTAACAACCTACTTGCACATCTCAACACAGGTCTCTTATTGCATCCATAGTGGTCAACTGCATATGCACACTTCTAATGATCACTAGGCCTATCTGTTGCTATATGTGTTTATCATTCAGATTGATAGCAGTCGCAAGACACCAATGTCTTCTAGATCTGCAGTACATGAATAAAGGTGACGTTCGTGTCCGAGAGAGGGTAATGCCTTTCGGACACAATGTCAGTGTGTGGTGCGAAACCCTCTCTTTAGAGCTGTTTGTCCATTCTGGGCTCCTGTAGAATCATGCCGATGCAACATGGTGGGTTGGTGGGTTCTGTGCAAGAGGACCTCATCTGCATATTAAAGGGCTCATTCTAAGGTAATGGAAAAGTGACCCTTATTTTCAAGGTTGATTATACACAAAATAAAATATACTAATGAAGATTTTTTAACATTTACATTTAGGGCATTTAGCAGACGCTTTTATCCAAAGTGACTTACAAAAAGTAGGCTACATTTGTCAGAAGAAGGTGAAACATTTAATTGCTGTTAATACAGTAAGAAAGTCACCAGAACATTATATTGAATTTTTGCCAAGTCCAGTCCACTAGATGCCACAACAATCTACACAGTACACTTTTAGATGCACCAAGAGAGTGGAAATCAACAGGAAAAGATTGCATAACATGACTTGACCCTTTAAAGGGCTTCTCTTTAGGCATATAAGTACACACTGCAAGTGTATAAAACAATGTTTTTCAATAAAAGTGGCTTTAGTAGTTCAGCACATTCAGCTCAATATAAAATGGAGTCCAAAAGTTCTGAAGTCTTCAGGTTTCCTGTGTCTTTGAACCCTGAGCACCCTTCTCAGCATGACACAAACACTTATATTTAATAACTTGCTTCAATAAATGAATTTTATGAATGAATACATGTTATTTTCCTTTTTTTATAACCTTTCTAATTTTATCAGTGGCCAAAATAGAAGACCTAATTAATATATACCAGACCAAACCCTAATCCCAACAGTAACTGAATATTTTTTAAACAATATAGAACACAAACCACAAAAAAAGTTGATGAATGATTGTAAATGATTGTAAGATTAATGTAGGCCTACATGTGTTCTTTTTTTAATTGATTAATTCATTGATTTTTTATAGATAGGCCTATAGAACATTTTTCTTTCATCTTGCTGCTGTTTTTTGGTAGAAAGTTAACGCAAAAGCAGGCAAAACTTGTGGAACAAAAGGAGGGTCAAGCCGACGGCTCAAAGCGGCTCCGTTCGCAGCAGCCTCGTGGTAACCTGGCAACCTGTTGGCACACGATGGCCTGTCAGATGATTTCACACGACCCTCTTAACGGACTGCTGGCTCTCTGTCGCCCACTGGAGGACTAGAGGTTTCCAATACCTTCTTTCACGCAGTCTAAACCGCTGCTCTAAGTAGACATGAAGGAAGAAAGTGTACTTCAGTTGTAGTAGTAGTAGTTGGGAACCTCCCACCGACGTTGTTGAAAGGCAGAAGGACATGCCTGGCTACATTATGTTTTAGTGTCTAGAGATGGGGGACATATATTGGCTAGAGGACTAGCTGAATAATTTATTTGTAAGAGTCTTCTACACATTAAGCTTATCTCCGCTCGCGCCATAAAATGCACTTCTCTGCTCGTGGCCTCTTTACACATCGAGCATGACTTTTTTAAACCAGTAATGGCACATTATGTTAACTTATTTAGCTGCCATACACTGTCGCTTTAAGTCATCTAAACCTCTGGTGGATGCCAGTATTTATTCAAGATCAGTGAGTTTATGAATAAAGAGTTGATTGTTGTAATACATAACTATTCACGGACTAAATGTAAAATGACCAAATGAAAATACAGTAATAACCTATTTTGGGTCAAATCTCTATTTATAAATATATAAATCTATTCAAACACAATCAAGTATTGAAGACCCCCTTTAAATACTTTGCGTTACATGTCATGTGTCCTATATAGACTTAATATATATGTGAAATCTGTGATATAATATCATATATTAAGGTAATAATACTGTATATAGCCAGTATCACTTATAAATTGAGGACAGAAAAACAACAGGATTACTTGATGTTCTGTTCATATATTGTGATGACGACAGGCATCTAAAGGGACACAGTGAATTTAGATGGACCTGCATGACCTTTAGGAACAGGGGGAAGGTCAACATCTTCTCACAATAACCAGATACCTGCTCGCTTCAGGAAGTGAATATCTATGGTCCTGATGAAGTTCTATTATACCATAAATATATATACAATAATAATACCTATTATTATTATTATTATTATTATTATTGTTGTTGTTGTTGTTGTGCTTGTTGTTGTTGTTGTTGTTGTTGTTGTTATTACACACCCCAAGGACTCCCTAATTCCTTGCTGCCTGCCTTGGTTTTGGGCTCATTGCATGTTTCTTTTGCAGTTTCAGTTTGCTATCATTCTGAGGGAAAAGGAAACTCTAGCATACTGCTTTGAATGTGTGCAGCGGTCTGTTCTACTTGAAAGAGCTAAGAAATAGGACACTTCTTATTTATATAGCGTGTAATATGATCACAGGGACAATGCACAACATTGCATCCCCTTTAATGGAATTAGAAAGACAACTTAACATGCAAGCCAAAAGGATTCCTTCTGCTGTGTTTGGTTTGTTGCTGCAGGAGCTTCCTCATTAGGAGTGTGATCATCATCTTCTACACATTAGGTGTGTATAGTCTATACGTAAAGTATGAAAATTACCAAAGAGGATTACCGATGTATGAAATACAACTTTCATATACAGTTGATCTTAGACTCGACTATAGACTATTTCCCCCCTTTTAATCGCCTCCCCTAACGATTTACTTTAATTTCCTTAAATTTCAATTGACCAAATCTTTATTTTTTCTTCAATAAGCCAAATCCGATGTTGTTTCCATTCCCTTGAGGTCCACTCTGGTTTAGTGATAGAACAGAACATAATGCTTACAGTGTGAAACAGGCCGTTAGCCCGTCCCTGGCTAACGATTGTGTTGTAACTGAGGTTGATTTCTGATTCATTTCCAGGTACAACAGCAGTGTTACTGGATTTTCTTTCCTCTGTTCATGTTGTTGTTGACATCAAGGTGTCTTCAAGTAAAAAAAAAAAAATTCACAGGCAATTAGTGTAAGCTGTTACCTCCTGTCAAAGTTTGTATTTATTGTGTACAAATTTCAACGTGGGCCAACAACAAACGGCTAGGCCTCTCCTCACGTTGATTCATAGTAAATCAGAACAGTTCAAGCTACGGTGCAGCCTATGGTGGGTTTTCCCATCACCTCACAGGATATGCCTGCACTACATTCATGGCTTTTCTAAACCATTGGGATTTCTCTTGATGATTCCATTAAACAATTTATCAACTCTTTGGACCTGAAAAACAGTCTGCCCCCCCCGTTCACGTCAATATATTGAACACCTCCAAGTGGTTTGACTCCTTCAGGTCCAGGTCAAGACAGTGTGGGGTCTTATTCGAGTCCCCAATCAAAGTCAGCCCACTGGCTCCCTGGGGGGAAATGATCCACTGGAGAAAACAGATCTCAGCGTCGGAGAGAAGATGCGTTACGTCATGATCATAATGCCACCTCACTAGAGGTGGTTCTCCCCCTCAGACCCCAGGCCTGTCCATCACAAGGCAGCCTTGGCGCCAGGCGAGGGAATGACAATGACTTGGAGTTGAACACTCGCCAGAATGACAACCAGTTTTAGAGGTTAGAGATGTTGCTACGGTGTGGAGGCTGCCGAAACACGCGTGTGTACCTGCAGTAGGTGTGTACCTACGGTAGGTGTGTACCTTGGTAGGTGTGTACCTGCTGTAGGTGTGTACCTGCTGTAGGTGTGTACCTACGGTAGGTGTGTACCTTGGTAGGTGTGTACCTGCTGTAGGTGTGTACCTGCTGTAGGTGTGTACCTACGGTAGGTGTGTACCTAGGTGTGTACCTTGGTAGGTGTGTACCTTGGTAGGTGTGTACCTTGGTAGGTTTGTACCTGCTGTAGGAGTGTACCTACGGTAGGTGTGTACCTACTGTAGGAGTGTACCTACTGTAGGAGTGTACCTACGGTAGGTGTGTACCTACGGTAGGTGTGTACCTACTGTAGGTGTGTACCTACTGTAGGAGTGTACCTACGGTAGGTGTGTACCTGCGGTAGGTGTGTGCCGTGGTAGGTGTGTACCTACGGTAGGTGTGTACCTACTGTAGGAGTGTACCTACTGTAGGAGTGTACCTACGGTAGGTGTGTACCTACTGTAGGAGTGTACCTACGGTAGGTGTGTACCTACTGTAGGAGTGTACCTACGGTAGGTGTGTACCTACTGTAGGAGTGTACCTACTGTAGGAGTGTACCTACGGTAGGTGTGTACCTGCGGTAGGTGTGTACCTGCGGTAGGTGTGTACCTGCGGTAGGTGTGTACCTGCTGTAGGAGTGTACCTACGGTAGGTGTGTATCTACTGTAGGAGTGTACCTACGGTAGGTGTGTACCTACTGTAGGTGTGTACCTACTGTAGGAGTGTACCTACGGTAGGTGTGTACCTGCGGTAGGTGTGTACCTACGGTAGGTGTGTACCTGCGGTAGGTGTGTACCGTGGTAGGTGTGTACCTACTGTAGGTGTGTACCTACGGTAGGTGTGTACCTGCGGTAGGTGTGTACCTACGGTAGGAGTGTACCTACGGTAGGTGTGTACCTAGGTGTGTACCTACGGTAGGTGTGTACCTACTGTAGGTGTGTACCTACTGTAGGAGTGTACCTACGGTAGGTGTGTACCTACTAGGTGTTGCATGACTTCAGATTTTTTAAAGTCGACTCTAATGTGATGAAAGTCGAGTCGACGTCGACTAGTCGCTGATGACGTCATTCATATTTTTCGTCATAAACAAAATCACAGGAGGAGGGAATGTTTTGCAACGATCTGTATTAATTGACATGTACGCCATGTACAATAAAAAAGAAACAGCTCGACAGCAACCGCATCCATTCTTTTTATTTTCTTCGAAAGAAACGCGCAGAATAAAAGCGGAAGCGCAGTATAAAAAGTGGAAGCGCTCCACACACTAAGAAGTCGTTCCAAAATCCGAACGTTCACGAATGCTAGGCAGCACTCCAGCCTCGACTCCCAAGAACGCTCCATAGATCGCGACTCAAGGCCAATTTACACCGGATCCGTTTTAGAAGCGTTTTCTAGTCGGCCGTCAGTCTGCCGCTGGCGATAGAATTCCATTCGAACCAGTGCACTGATTTACACCGGCAGCGTTTTACGCCCGTCTCACGGCCGACCAAAGCTTAACTTTACGCTTCACTTCTATTTTTAAGCGTTTCTGAGGCGTCTCGTTGGACGTGTACGCCTATTATCTTATTAAATATAGCCAAACAAACAGCGGCGGTGTGAATTGATACGCCAACGTTACGCTGACGTTACGCTCACGTTACGCTTTCACCTGCGGTGTAAATTAGGCTTTGGTCGGCCGTGAGACGGGCGTAAAACGCTGCCGGTGTAAATCAGTGCACTGGTTTGAATGGAATTCTATCTCCAGCGGCAGAAAAAACGCTTCTAAAACGGCTCTGGTGTAAATTGGCCTAAAGTCACACGATCGCCGACTAGTCGACGTCACACGCAAAACGTCATTGTAGTTCTTAAAGTCGACTAGTCGACTAGTCTGTGTAACCCCTAGTACCTACTGTAGGTGTGTACCTACTTTAGGAGTGTACCTACGGTAGGTGTGTACCTGCGGTAGGTGTGTACCGTGGTAGGTGTGTACCTACGGTAGGTGTGTACCTACGGTAGGTGTGTACCTACGGTAGGTGTGTACCTGCGGTAGGTGTGTACCGTGGTAGGTGTGTACCTACTGTCGGAGTGTACCTTGGTAGGTGTGTACCTACTGTAGGTGTGTACCTGCGGTAGGTGTGTACCGTGGTAGGTGTGTACCTACGGTAGGTGTGTACCTACTGTAGGTGTGTACCTACGGTAGGTGTGTACCTTGATAGGTGTGTACCTACGGTAGGTGTGTACCTTGGTAGGTGTGTACCTACTGTCGGAGTGTACCTTGGTAGGTGTGTACCTTGGTAGGTGTGTACCTGCGGTAGGTGTGTGCCGTGGTAGGTGTGTACCTACTGTCGGAGTGTACCTTGGTAGGTGTGTACCTTGGTAGGTGTGTACCTACGGTAGGTGTGTACCTTGGTAGGTGTGTACCTACTGTCGGAGTGTACCTTGGTAGGTGTGTACCTTGGTAGGTGTGTACCTGCGGTAGGTGTGTGCCGTGGTAGGTGTGTACCTACGGTAGGTGTGTACCTGCAGTACGTGTGTACCTGCAGTAGGCCTACTTTCTGGGGGTGGATGGACGGTGCCCTAGCATCTGTCTACAGTGCTTATGCCCCGGGCCGGGCCTGATCTGAAGGATCATTGGCTGGGATTCATCATTTCTGTTGATTAATTCCAGCCAGTTTGCTGGCAGTGATGAACGACCAGACTAGTTCCATATCTTTTTTTATACTATTATATTTTTTGGTGCTGCTTCAAAGGGATTTCATATATTTCTCGCTTTATTTGCCATTGCTTTAAAAGTTTTCCTTAAAGAATGTAATTCAAACTAAGACACATTTTAATTGGTAGTTTAATTAACATTTTGTATTAGTATTAGTATTAGTATTTCAATGAAGACATTCAGACGTCTATAATGAAAGAATAATTTCAATGAAAGGTTTAATGAACAGATAGGAATGAACCTCTGAAGAAGCCTGAACCTCTTTAGGGGTTTAACCACTGAACTGTCCTTAATAATTGCATCAACAGAAAACTGTGGCAACTTTGCGGTCTAAATCCCCACTCAATTTACACTGTTGAAATAAACACAATTCTCTGCAGTCCAATCTCACCCCAAGTTGCGTCGTCATCAATCAGTGCTCACATCCAATACAAATGGCGATGTTAAGATGGATCGTCCAGAGGCATTTCACAGTACAGTGAAACAGCCACACAGCCACTTGTGGGATCACATGATTAATGTGACAGATGGCTTGAGCAGTCTCCAGGCCCCATGGGTTGAGCTGGAGGGCCTGGTCACCCTCACCATGGTGGTTCAAGAAGAGTCCCATCATACATTCATGTGTCTGCTCAGTTCCCTTTTGCTGGTGATGGCTTGTGACTGCACATTCCTACACCCGAGCACACACGCCAAATAACTGTTCAAGTTGGTCGGCTACAACCATTTTGTGAGTTAGTTAGTGAGTTAGTAACTTTGACTAGACTTTACCTACCAATGTTCAAACCACATAACCACTTATACACGTGGTTTGACCAAAGGGTGTGAGGACAAGTACTTGTAAAGACATTGTGTAGTTACAGTACATCACATAAGCCCTAGGCTATCAAGTCTCACACGGAGGTCTTTGATTGTGTTTCCCTTTAAGGTAGACAATAGTCAGGCTCATTTTGTAATTGATGACTGGTGTTACAGTTAGAGAGGATGGCTTGTATATATTAATTTACAGTGGAGACTGTGTGCACATCCCCAAAAACTCAGTGGGGGCTGGAAAGGAAACCATGAAAGTCAACGGTGGAATGAATCATACATTACACTCGCTGTAATATTCTTTGGAATATATAATATCGATATTATATTAATTCACAAAGCACTTGCCGCAAGTGATTTGGAAGACTTAGCAATTTTTCGCAATCCTTCCTTGAAGTGCCCTATTCATGAAGTTGGATCTGCTGTAATTTAAAGGATTCCTATTTACTGGACCTTATGTTTCTATTAAATGAATGTCCTATTGGGTACCCTAGTGTTTAATGAAAGAGAGAGATGGTCTGAGAAAATAGACAATTTTTCAAAGAAACGATACGTACATTATCAGTTATATTGTAATCTGTGTAAAAACCCAGACCTGGGCCGTGGTTAACAGCTCAACTGTTGTAATTTAGATTTGATGTTAGCAGAACACCATACATGAACATTGTTTACGGCTGAACCTGAATGTATTCATGCAGAATATGCTCGTTTACTCGGTCCCTGTTAGTACCAGGTAAGTGGTGAAAACTGCACTATAAAACCTGATTGCTTGTTACATTTTGACATTTGCGTCAAAATGCCCTGCGAAAGACCTGCAATTGTCTCCCATTTTTGTACATCCAATGGAGAAATAGGCCTCATTATGGCCCCTGGCTCTCTAGTCGTTGTCTTGCGTTGTACTGCAGATCTCCTGATGGACACTTCGGGGGTGGAATTGAAATTTGGAACTAGCGAAACAAACAAGAGAGGATAGGGCGATGTAGCATGGGCCGTGTGAATGGCAGTTTGTTTGAAAAGAAATTTGAAAAAGAAAATGGGGCGGCACGGTGGTGCAGTGGTTAGCACTGTCGCCTCACAGCAAGAGGGTTCTGGGTTCGAATCCACCTGGGACCTTTCTGTGTGGAGTTTGCATGTTCTCCCCGTGCTTGCGTGGGTTCTCTCCGGGTACTCCGGCTTCCTCCTACAGACCAAAAACATGCAGGTTGGGGATTAGGTTAATTGGTGTCTCTAAATTGACCATAGGTGTGTATGTAAGTGTGAATGGTTGTTTGTCTCTATATGTTAGCCCTGTGATTGGCTGGCGACCTGTCCAGGGTGTACCACGCCTCTCGCCCGTTGTAGCTGGGATTGGCTCCAACCCCCCCGCGACCCTCTAGAGGATAAGCGGTACAGAAAATGGAAGACCAGGGGAGAGGACCAGGTATCAGGGCCATTATTTGAAAGCTAGTTTGAGTTTGATATGACAGAAGAGACAGAAACCAAGAGAAAACGTGTGCGACCTTTCCACACATCATGGCTCCGAAAAATAAAGGCGATCCTGTGAAGAGCATCCCGAACATGAACCCTCTCAGAACAAAGCCATCACCAGAACACACACGTCGATGGCACTGGACTGGTGCTGAGAACAGAGCCATCAGCCGGACCTAAAGTGACATGGCAACATAGCCGTGGACCACTTTGAATGAGCAGCAGCAACACAGAGCAGAGGAAGACAGCGATGGAGCTGTGGAGCAGTTGGCCAGAGACAGACGGGAGTGGAGGGACTTCACTGTGTCTCCTGGCAGCCGGATCAACAGGGCTGAGTGAGAGCGACATTAACACTAGTCCTTACTAACACACAATGATATCACAGATCCCGTATCCATGCCTCTCACCCTCTCTTTTCCACCCTGGCTCAGCGGAGGAGTTCCTTCAGCAGAAGACTCCTCTCACCGAGATGCACCACAGAGAGACATAGGAAATCATTCCTCCCTGTGGTCATCAAACTATACAATCTGTCACTTTCATCGTAGTTTCTGCTGCACAACAGGTTATTCATTCATATTGCATAACTGGTAATTTCTTTTCATTTCACTACATAACTGATCATCTCTGTGCACAACTGGCCTTTTTTTACAACATAGAATCCGACATGCTACATCCTTGTGTATGCTATCACCTCTTAGTGTATGCCTGGATGTATGTACATTTATGTATATTTTTTGTATATTGCTTTACATAGGTTTATATTTTAAATACAACTGTAGTTTTATATTTTATATTTTACATAGGTTTATATTATATATTTATATATTCTCCTATATGTTGAGTGTCTGTCTCTTCTTTCTTTTTTCCCTGGAGTATTGTAACAAATGCAATTTCCCTCAGGGATCAATAAAGTACGTCTGTCTGTCTGTCTTGTATTTGCATTTGTCTGTCTGTCATATCAGATACACAGGCAACATTCTTTTGAAAAAGGTAAAGTGCTCCACAGTGCTGCTGTAAGATGAATGGGAATCACTGGGGGTCATTGTAGGCTATACATTTGTATGCTGTGAATGCAAACCAAACCATGACTGGTGATTGAATCACTTATAATTCCTAATGAATAGTTCCTATTACCAACTTACAGTGATAATAATAATTTCAGTGTTTCAATCAAATTAGCAATGCATTTAATTATGATGCCTTTTTGTTTTACAATCTAAATTAAGACCATGTGGACTAATTGAGTTGGTCCAGTAAGTCCCCACTTAGTTTCATCTCCGTAATTGTCCACTCACATTATATAGTTAATTAATTAAATCAAAGGCATTTGAGAGCTGCGACAGACTTGAATGAGCAATGATCAATTGGACTAACCCAGTCAATTATTTGATATGTGTGGCAAAGATATTCAAATGTTGTTGAGGTTTACTCCAGATCATGTTCCTTATGACAGGCAGTAGCTGTGGCAACACTACAGCGAGTCAATCTTGTCTGTAGGCTCCGACAAAGCTTCAAATTCTGCCCAGGGAATGAGAAATGTCTCTCTCCACAAATACACCAGATATTTCTTCTTGAGCCCTTGGCTGCTACCAGCTGTGGTTTCTACTCGCCATCTATCGATGTGGCCTGCAGGCACGTCTGATTCATGTTCTTTTATGTGTGCAGATAGTTTGCACTGTGCACTGACCTACTGCTGCCAGGTTGCAAGCATTGATGTCATTCTACATGACAGTCAACGTGTCAACCATTGTGTCATCATCATGCAATGCAGCACAGTGTGGATAGGAAGCCTGGTGTACGCACATGTTATTATTACATTACATTTCATATTCATATTCAAATTCATAATATTGTTAATATTATTATTACAAGTAGTAGTCACAATAGTGGTGATAGTAATGATGGTAGTAGTAGTAGTAGTAGGGATAGTAATTGTAGTAGTAGTACAACTAGTGTGTGACTATAGTCGTACCAGTACATGACTAGTAGAGGTAGTGCTTCTGTGTGTTTCTGAAAGGTCTTAGGAGAGCCGAGGCAAACTGTGGGCCAGATCCCCCAGGATGCAGGGCTGGCCAGGCCTGTCTCCCCACATTTGATGCATGGCTGCGATGGATGATGTGCTGAGTCAGACTTCATGGTTCATGGGTGCACCATCTCCAGCTCATCATTTCTGAGTAAAAATGTTAAATGTTGAAATATTCAGATGACATGAAATCTTCATGTAGTCCTATGATATTCAAAGTGAGCAAAAGCCGAAGAACAGGCCGGCCTCTAGACGGACATATCATTATGGAAATTGTGATCATCAGCCAGAATAACATGGATGTTCATAATTTACATGTACAATTACATATACTAAAGAACGGCTGAAAAGTAGAGGAGAGAAAGATAGACAGAGACAGTATGTCTCAGTCTGGAGGGGGTCATCAGGTCATATATACACTGCACCAGAGGTCCAAGATGCAGGGCAGTTTCTAATGTCTATATTTTGTGATCATTCGCTTGAACGGTTTCTCTTGCCCCCGAACGTGATGACCGTGATGACCGGCTGGTCCTCTGCATATGTGTGGGCTTCCTTCAGCCCATAACTCCCATTCCCCCGAGGGTAGACACAAAGCACAGCCATCTTCCCCTGTGTGTATAAATCCATACTCTGTCAATGCACCACCACCTGGGGGTAGCTTGATTCAGTCATACGTGTTATAACCATTACCATTACCTATAACTGTTGTGCGTACATATCAATTACAGGATCCAATGTGCTTTATTCATGGCTGTCCAAGACCATCTGCTCTTTAATAGGGCCAGGGGATTTCAGGACACATCACTTTGGAACCACTTGTTCCCTCATCATGTGACAGGGCTCGCCCTCTTTTGCAGCAAGGTTTTGACCCCTACCTTCAGGAAGGAGATTCAAACACAACTCAAAATGTCCTTAATGTACCCATTTATATTTCCCCGGGACAACCAATTATCTTGGAGAACAGCCAAGTGGAGTTTGGGCAAAAAAGCAGATAATCCAGCCCCAGATTCAGATGGGATTCAGATTCAGATCCAATATAAAGGAGTCAACGTGTTTCTTTGAGCAGATCATGGGCCCAGGCGGGCCATGTGGAACTGTTAGCATGTAGGTTGTGTGCAAACATTTAAGAGGGAAACTCATAAATCTACCAAAACCTGATCTCGTTTTTATTACCCCTGAACTAAACTAATAGCTAAACGTGTAAAGGAAAACATAACAGAAATCCTCAACAACAAACACAATGTCCTTTGCACAGTTTGGATACAGCAGCCACTGTGAGACACTAGAAACATCTTTAATAATTATGCACATGGCCCCTGACCATTTTGAACCCCAAAGCTCCCTTATCATTATGATGGCACCATAGGTTACATCACTGTTCTGTGTGGAAAACTGAAAGCTGCCTGTAAGACCAGAAGACAGAACCAGCTGTCAGATAAACAAGTGAAAACAGTGAGACTTATTTATGAATTTGTTTGTTGAAAGAGGATACCCTGACATCGACTTCGGAGACATCGACTTCGGAGACGTTCCATTTTGTTTTTGCTCTCCCTCTATTTTGCGTCCACCAATTTTTTTTTTTGTTATTTCCACCAATCTATCTCTGGATTCGGATCAGAAGCCATAAAGAAATTGAAAATATAGCAAGTGCCCACCATTTCCCTTTTTCCCTTTTTGTTTAAACTGGAGCAAAGTGTGTTTACATGGCAGAGTGCCAGCACCGACAGCCGTCTCCTGACTGAAGAGGATGTGCTAACAGCTGTCACAGGTACCCCCCCCCCCCCCCGGTAAATATATGTGTGCCCCTCATTATGGCTCCCTGATTGCTGCACACCCAAAATCCTTCTTCAGTCTTTTCACCACCTTTTGGCTGGAATCGGTTAACAGTTGGCCGAAGCCGGGGGAGAACAAGTGGGTACAGGAACAGAGCACATCTGGCATTACAATGGACACAGATGTGCATGCTGCATCTGGCACAGAATGGATCTTATGGTTTAGGTTTCAGTCATACAGGTGATGTAAATAATACAGGTGAAATGCTTCTTTATCAATAGATAATGATAATTAAGACAAGTAGCAGGCATGCCTAACTTGCCAAGACACAAACACAAGCAAGCACTGTTGGTAGAATACCATCTCAACATAACTCATTTATCTGTTTAAATAGGTCAACATAAAAAAAAAACAACAGCATCAATAAAGTGAAATGCTGGAATAAAAACAACATTGTTTAATTGTACAAGACAATTGGCATGGTATTCTTTGTCTCTTGGGTCGATGCTTAAAAAACCGATAGAGATTTAAATCCTGTTTGCTTTATATGCAGGATGGTTTGTGGTGTTGGCTGAATACATCCCAAAGAAGCACTGCTTCACTGTGCCATGAGGACACTGGGCCCTCCACTGGGCCCTCCACCTTGAATAACACTCACTAGATGCATCCAGTTGTCTCCTCTGAGATACCATTGTCATCATTGCGAGAGCGCTGATACATCTTCTTGCCAAAACCGTCTCTTCTGCAGCCACCAGTGAGTCTGGTGAGGGTTGTAGCATGGAGAGAACACTGGGGGACATCACATGTATGGCTCAAACAGGCCAGACAAAGCTTCAGGATGAGGACTGGTGAGGGAATCCAGAAAGAGTCTGATGAGTAACCCATGAGTGTGTCAATGTTGGTGCTGCGCGATTGAAACGACTGCATACCGTGTTGTCTCTGTCAGTCTTCTTCTACTGTCTGCATTCTGCTTGCATTCTGGCTGCTGCTCAGGTTTGTTATGATCAATTGTTCATTGCTAACAAAGGCATGTCCATAACATAAACGGTGTTGTATTGGAAAAATACGACAGCGAGAGAAAGAGTCTTCAAGTCTCCCCTTCCTCCCTGTTATCTGTGGAGGGCTCAGCTGGCGCCCTGCTCCCAGGCGTGGGTCATGCTCCCAGGCAGGGTTCATGCTCAAGGCGTGGGTCATGCTCCCAGGCGTGGGTCATGCTCCCAGGCGTGGGTCATGCTCCCAGGCAGGGTTCATGCTCAAGGCGTGGGTCATGCTCCCAGGCGTGGGTCATGCTCCCAGGCGTGGGTCATGCTCCCAGGCGTGGGTCATGCTCCCAGACAGGGTTCATGCTCCCAGGCGTGGGTCGTGCTCCCAGGCAGGGTTCATGCTCCCAGACAGGGTTCATGCTCCCAGACAGGGTTCATGCTCCCAGACAGGGTTCATGCTCCCAGGCAGGGTTCATGCTCCCAGGCAGGGTTCATGCTCAAGGCGTGGGTCATGCTCCCAGGCGTGGGTCGTGCTCCCAGGCGTGGGTCATGCTCCCAGGTCATGCTCCCAGGCAGGGTTCATGCTCCCAGGCGTGGGTCATGCTCCCAGGCGTGGGTCATGCTCCCAGGCGTGGGTCATGCTCCCAGGCGTGGGTCGTGCTCCCAGGCGTGGGTCATGCTCCCAGGTCATGCTCCCAGGCGTGGGTCATGCTCCCAGGCAGGGTTCATGCTCCCAGGCGTGGGTCATGCTCCCAGGCGTGGGTCATGCTCCCAGGTGTGGGTCATGCTCCCAGGCAGGGTTCATGCTCAAGGCGCTACATCCAAATGAGCTCACCTTAACCTGCACTCCTGTGTCCAGTGGGCACAGCCATGAGGCCATGGGAGGGAGATGGAGGAGGGCCGATGGTGGTGGTGCTGATGGCTGACCTTACACCTGGTGCTGCTGGGAGGAGGACAGCTCCTCACTCACTGTTCCTGTTTCTTATGGTTCAAAACAACACCCAATGATTCTCTGTGTGGTATTCTCTGTATTGATTTAAAGTGATCCCAGATGTAACAAACACTGCTTGTGTCTTCTCTCGTATCTAGGCAACACAGTATGGCATACGGGTACATTTCACTATTCCAGGTGGCGTGTTTGTTAATTTGCGGTGTGCAGCACACTGGAGAATTGCTCTTGACCTTATCCAAGTTAAAAAAAAAAAAGAGCAACTTTTCAGAAGTCCTCAATGTCACTGTGGTTAAATAAACTCTCCCTTGGGATGACATAAAGGTCACTTTCATGCTCTGCTACATAGGTGACCGATGGAATGTATTTGGGTTAGGCTTATAGATCAGTTCCCAGTTGACCATAATGAAATGTAATGTGCTGTGTGCTTTTAGAGGCCAGACTGCATGCGTTGTAGGCCTACGACAGTGACGATAAATCAAACCTTTAAAGGTGCAGTGTGTAGAATTCAGAGGCATCTAGTGGAACGGACTTGACACAAATTTGATAAAATATTTGTCTGTTTTAGTTAGTGTATGATCCCAACAACATTGGAATTGTTGTGCTTACCTTAATTTGAGCCCTTTATATACGCTGTACATGTTGCACCACCATCTTTCTAAGCCCAGAAAGACCAAACCACGCCTTTTAACAACAATCACATTAAATGGAAAAGGACCTTTACGTGTAAACCACCACAAATATTTTCCAGACTAATTAATCAAATACAATTTATGAATCTATCAAGGAACCTCATCCCTAGACACTTGGTTAGTCAATCCTGTTTCAGACCATGACACCTTTTTGGAAGCACCTACTGGCACCTGACATGCCAGTATAAGCCACTGTAACATCTCCTGTCGATGGAAAGGGAGGGTGTACAGTATTCAGCGCTCTGTACCACTTGATCCTACACAGCACCTCTATCACCTTGATCATAATGAGCTTCACAATAATACACAACAGTGCATGTTTTCAGGCATTTAACGCTCACTTCAGTCATTCTACTTTCTTATCGTGACTTTATTTGAGAAGCCAAGCATATGCATTTTCTCTGGAGCAAAAGCTATATGGTGCTTGGGAATATTAGTATGATTCTTTTTGTTGCTAATGTGAGCTGCTTGAACAAAAATAATACCTGGAGGAGCAGAAAGATTGTCAATTTGTGTGTCATGAATTGATAGATTTCATGGTAAAATTCTGTTAAATCCACAGGTAAAATAAAGCGGACATACTATACTATAACCACACATCAAACCAATCAAAATGATGTCAATATGATTAGAATAGATTATACTTTATTCATCCCACTGCGGGGAAATTTCCTTGTCACAGCAGCAGAAAAGTGTAGTACACACTACATAAATTAAAGTAGAAAGGAGCAAACACTCCAACGATCAGACAGAAGTACCTTAAAACCTACACAATAAACAAAAACGAACGAACAAACAAACAAACAACTGAAAATGTGCAAGTACTTGAAAATATTGTATGGTAAAGTAAAGTGAACATAATATAGATAATATTGTACATTGTAAGTAATCGGAATGGAAAAATATTAAATGCAATAAAAAATCAGATAAAGATAAACATAAAGCCATGGTGAGTGGTGGGTAATTGAGTATGGAATGGAATATGGAACGAAAGCATTCAAACCAAACCACTTTCTCTCTAAGTAACCGCCTGTGATGTGTGACATTAACTTCATAAGTGACCATAATCACGCGTTCGCTTGAATGGCTCGCTGTGGGCGCTGCCGGGGGTGCAGATGGAGGAGGCGCTGTGCGGTCAAGGGTGACAACATATACTGTCTGTTGGACTGCAGTGTGGACAACACAGCGAACAGACAGCTATAGGCTTTATGTCCCAGCCGACCGGAAAGCAAAACTTCTGCATGTTATCACCCCGTAGCAAGGCAGCGGTTGGCTTCTTACGTTTTGATTAGGCAAAGCAACAGTCTTCAATTATTTGCCAATTGTATCCCCCCACCCCCCACCAGAGGCGGAACATCTGCCCCTCGGACGCGGCGGAGCGGCGGAGCGGCGTCCCCCTCCCTCCTGTGAGCTCCGCCCGGCTGCGCTGCCCGCGCGGCGCGGCGCTGAGGCGCTCACACCGCGGCGGCTGGACAGCACCGTGACACCATGGACTCCAAGTTGTACTTTCTGTTGGGCTTCTACTGTTTCTACTCTCTGCCAAAAGTAAGTGCTTTTCCACACACAGCCCTCCCTGCTTTCGATATTTTTGGCTGCAACTAAAAACCTTAATAAAAATATTAGTAGCGGAGAAAAATGAATGTGATGTAATGTTTGATATTTATGTTTTACTACACGTGTACAGTAATGTGATGAAGGCTAATATTGTAGCCTACTATTTAAGCCTGATCCTCATGTTTGATTATAGTGTTATTTAAAACTTAAGCTTTACGTTGTTGTTTCTAAACGTCCTCTTTCTAAAACGACGTTATAAGAAAATAATGTGATGGTTTTGTTCTGTCTACGTCAGAAGTGTGGACATTAGAATTAAGAACATTTTTTAAGATCAAAACGTGTTTTTTTCCAAAACGTTTAGTTTTGGAAAAATTACGAATATAGGCCTACCAACCACATTATCTATTAACGTTGATATTTATTCATCCTTTTCTGCAAGCTACTTTTAAGTAAAATGGAGAGTTGATAGCGTATGCATTTTTGTAAACTTGTTTTAATCAATCTTTTCTCTTGGGCTTTTGCTGATTGCATGACACGAGTGTAAAGCGAGAGGACGATGCTGTGGAACCGGGGGGGGGGGGGGGGGGGGGGGGGGGGTTGGCAGCACATTCAACAACTGCATGGGGTGACGTGATGGGGTGACGTGACGCGAAAACTCGAATTTGTACGAGTGAATGAAGCTTTCGGAAGGGGATTTCAAACAGGTGTATTTCTACAGTGGCCAGGCTAGGCTAAACCGGCCCAGCTTTGTGTAAACGAAGATGCAAGCACTTCTGACCTGGGATTCAAAAGAATACCCTGATCTGAGCTCTTCTGCCATTAGCCTTTAGATAACGCTGTTTAATATCGATTTTTCAATCGAACAATGATCAGACAGGAAATCGTTTTAGTCCAGGTTTAGCACTGAAAGCTGATTCACATTAAGATAAGACAGCATAACATAGAACTATTACTCCTGAAGGAAATTATTGTGCCAGAGATTGCTTAAAAACGAGGAATAAATGTAGACCATCATGGTGTTTATCTGGTGTTTGATCATAATAATCAGATTATCTATCCCGAGGATCATAATTCAAGTCCACTTGATTGGATAGTGTATAACATTAAGTCAACACAGTTTTTGTCATCGGTGCCACTACTGTAATTTTATAGGTGAAAACATTGTGTCCAGACAACAAGGCATTGTGGTAATTGTTTAATAAACAATTAATTTGAAAAAGCCAGGCAGCCAAGATGAATGGCATTTATTGTTGAACTTGAACAGATTGAATATCATAATATTTATGGCAACAGGTTTGATTGAAAAAAAATGCATTCATTTGAACCAAGCTATCCTCGAGGAAGTTCATAGTGTTTGATTCAAAGATGATTTGCATGTGAAAACTGTGAGTAGGAAAACCACTTCCTGTTTTGCCTTAGGATGCTTGGTGGAGGTGACTAACATCATGATCATTGTTTGTTGCTACGGTTCATTCTGACGCTTTGCCATTGATTGAATCTGAATGGCCTTCACAGTTATATATGGCGTGGGAAAACATTTCAACGTGGACCAGAGTGCTTGCATCACGTTATTTTTGCTGGTGGATATAGCCTCACAATAACAACATACCTTCCCTTGTTTAATTTATGTCTGGTCCATCTATTTAGCCTGAAGGATTGCACAGACAATGTCAACATTGTTACTGTAGTGAGTGTAGGGTCAAGTTGAGAGTTGACATCAGTGAACAGACTGACAATAGTGCAATCAGGAAGAGATAGTGTTGATCAATCAGAGACCAAGAGATGTATGGATCTGTCCACAGCCCATGTGCCTGGGGGGGGCTTGTTTTGTATTATTCTGATTCCCTGCTTTATTTTATCTTCATGTGCTGCTTTAATGTTCTTTGCTGTACAGCACTTTGGTTCATCCGTTCATTTTTAAGGGCTTTACAAATCAATAAACTTAGAAATGAATGCTGAATGTGGACCAATTAGGGATGGAAAATGTGGGCCGGACAAATCACAGGGGACATGACTTTATAACCACTCTCACAGACCCTGCTAAATATGCCACACATCAGAAAAACATAGACACAAAACACGCACATTTTTACTGCATGAGATTTACGGTGTTCTGGGTATTTATCTAAGAACATTCCTGCCCTCCTACGTGTTCTGTACATCTCCAACAACTTACAGACCTCAAACCCAAATGAGGCAGTGGGCTTCTAAAAAAACAGCAAATTGAAGGGTCAAAGTTGCTACCTTCCACCTTAAGATGGGGATAGACAGAGATGGGGATAGACAGAACAGCTTCTTGTACTTGACTGCGATTTTATGAGATTGCTGTGGTTGTACTTCCAGAATCCAGATAGATGGTGTAAATAACACCAGTGGGTGTTACTGTGCCCATTGTGAACCCTGTTCTGGAGGTGGGCTCCCAACAACCAGTACAATACAGCTGAATTCTCCTGGATATCTGCGTAGTGCAATCATGTCACTTAGATGTATTGCACATTCCCACCCTCTGCAGTTGAGTAGTGTCTATGGAGGAGATAAAGATAAGCATGTTGTCAGTATCTGCTTGGATGACAACTAAGATTGTCTTGGGCAGCCGGTGCTGGATGATTCACCGTCCACAGACTTTCCATTAGGAAATTGACTTTCATTTATCAACCTCTTTAAATCAAATTCTTCCACTTGACTCCGTTACTCCCTCCCTCTGTCACAGACATATACACAAGCACTCACACAGGGTGTGCGTGTGTGCACGCATGTACACGCCATGTGCACATGACACCCTACATATGCACAGACATACACACATACACCCTCATACAGGCTTGAGGGTGTATGTGTGTATGTCTTTGCATATACACAAACCCAACACATTCCAATACATTCATGTCCACAAACAAGGGCAAAAACACCCCAAAATACACAATGAAACAGACCGCGACTAAATACACACACACATGTCACGCACACTGATGCGCACACACTGGGTCATTTATACATTCCATTCTTCTCTGTTTGTTTTCCCCAGTTGAGGGACTAATTCTTCCCATTGTTTATGCAGCGTTAGGGCTCTGCTCGTTAATCCCGCTCTGTTTCCATTGGGTGGCTCTCTGGAGAGAGATAAGATCGAGAGGAGATGTTCTGCCATCTCGTCTGATGTTGACTTCGTTCTGCCTAAGCCACCCATGTGGACTTTTGTTTTTGCTGCTGCAGATAACTTACCAAAAGTGGGTTTAAGACTGTGAAGTTGACCTTGCCAGGAAGAAGGCAAGTGGTGTTATGCCGTGCTCCACCCCGAAAGCACTGTGTTTACCACCCATCTTCTGGACAGTAAAGCTTACTGCTCACATAGGCTGTTACCGTCAGTGCAGATTAGTAGCTTGAGGTTTTTCCACGATGCTGTAGTGGCCCAGCTAGGCATGGTTCGGCTTGGCGCCGCAGCCCAGCACAGCTGAGCGCTGCGTTTCCATCACAACCCTCACTTGAAGATGTGTGTTTAACTGACGACTCGCGTGTCTCGAGTCGATGACACAACAACACACACACACTGTTATTGCCTGTTTAGTTTTATATTATAGCCTGCCGTAAAATCTGAGTGAGTCGTTCAAGGCAGGCTTTGGATATTTGGGTTGGTTCAGACAGAACACACACAAAGATCCACGATGATGAATTCAGTTTGAAGGTTCCCTTCTTTGCGTAGTACTATCTCAATAGCTCATTGAGAGCTGTTCTTTAGGCCAAGGCTAATCTGAAGAAATCTGTTTTATTTCAAGGAGGTCTTTTGTTTGGCAAGTGAATATCGTCAAACTAAAATCACAGAGGTGCACTTCTATGTGAACCTTCATTACCCTTTTTCATCAGGCTTATATAGTTATAGAATATACAACGGAACAATAAAGAATCAAGCTGCTGGGAACTCTAGCCATGCTTTTGTGCATGGCGATGCATCCCATACACAAGCACAGCTTGGTGTATTTTTACAGGTCTATATTCTGATCTCTTTCTCTCGCAATTTGAGAGACAAGGTCTGAGCAGCGAGCAGGGCTGAGCAGCCTGGCCCGGGGCTGGTACTTTAGACTGCTACTGGAAGCCCAAATCAGCATCACAGGAGTGCGACTTGGAACGGCCAGAAGTGCTAATGGAAAAATGCCACAGGTTTACGTGTCAGGAGGAAGCTGAAAGTACCAATGCTAATGCTCCTCCTGTGCCACTCAATACCCAACGGGGAACTGTGAATAAGCAAGATCCACCAGATTCAACATTGTGTCACTGTTGATGGGCAGAGACAGGCAATTTTCACAACTACAGGTCACAGAGAACATAATGGGATTCCATGTAGCTTCTGAATGTGGGCGTGTGTATAATCTCCTACTTGTGGCGTTTTTCCATTTGCAATTTTGTCCATTCTGGTGGTCGCACCGTGCTGTGCTGATTTGCGTTTCTGCTAGCAGTTGAAACACGAGAGCCGTGCTGAGGTGGACCATCTCTGGGAGGTCAGACCATCTCTGGGAGGTAAGACCATCTCTGGGAGGTAAGACCATCTCTGGGAGGTAAGACCATCTCTGGGAGGTCAGACCATCTCTGGGAGGTCAGACCATCTCTGGGAGGTCAGACCATCTCTGGGAGGTGGACCACTGGGAGGTGGACCACTGGAAGGTGGACCACTGGGAGGTGGACCACTGGAAGGTGGACCACTGGGAGGTGGACCACTGGGAGGTGGACCACTGGGAGGTGGGACCACTGGGAGGTGGACCATCTCTGGGAGGTGGACCATCTCTGGGAGGTGGACCACTGGGAGGTGGACCACTGGAAGGTGGACCACTGGGAGGTGGACCACTGGGAGGTGGACCATCTCTGGGAGGTGGACCATCTCTGGGAGGTGGACCACTGGGAGGTGGACCACTGGGAGGTGGACCACTGGGAGGTGGGACCACTGGGAGGTGGACCATCTCTGGGAGGTGGACCACTGTGAGGTGGACCATCTCTGGGAGGTGGACCACTGGGAGGTGGACCATCTATGGGAGGTGGACCACTAGGAGGTGGACCACTAGGAGGTGGACCACTGGGAGGTGGACCACTGGGAGGTGGACCACTGGAAGGTGGACCACTGGGAGGTGGGACCACTGGGAGGTGGACCACTGGGAGGTGGACCACTGGGAGGTGGACCATCTCTGGGAGGTGGACCACTGGGAGGTGGACCACTGGGAGGTGGACCATCTCTGGGAGGTGGACCATCTCTGGGAGGTGGACCACTGGGAGGTGGACCACTGGGAGGTGGGACCAAAGCGAGCCTGACGGCCCCCACACTGACATCAGCCCTGGTTTCTGGTTGGAGACATTATCTCTCAAATGGTGGGAACATAGACCTATGAAAACACAATGAGTTGGGTGTTATTGTATGTTTGTATCAGACTTATTGCCATGCACGCAGAGTATGAATAGAGTTTCCAACAGTTGGATTCATTATTATTCCTTTCTTTCTATAAGAATATAAACCTATTTAAAAAGGTTAATGTAGATTTCGAAGTGAGCTACTGTGTTTTGCACTTGCCAAACAAAACCGCTTGTTGAAATTTCAGATTTCTTTCACATCAGTCTTAAAAACCTTATTAGGAAGATTAGGAAGCAAAGAAGGGGGAATATTGAACATCAAACTGAATTCATCATCGCAGATATCTTTGTGTGTGTTCTGTCTGACAACCGAAATATATCAAATGTTTCTTCAACAAATCAGTCTGATTTTACGGCAGGATATACTATAAAACTAAATGTGTGTGTTGCTGTGTCATCGACTCAAGACATGCATGTCGTCAGTAAAACACACGTCCTCACGCCAGTGGTTGTGATGGAAATGCAAATCCCCGCTGCGCTGGGCTGAGCCGTGCCGAGTCGGGCCAGTACAGCATGGTGGAACAAGACCTCTGGACTGTTACTCACATGGTTGTTACTCACATGGACTGTTACTCACATGGTTGTTACTCACATGGTTGTTACTCACATGGTTGTTACTCACATGGACTGTTACTCACATGGTTGTTACTCACATGGACTGTTACTCACATGGTTGTTACTCACATGGACTGTTACTCACATGGTTGTTACTCACATGGACTGTTACTCACATGGTTGTTACTCACATGGTTGTTACTCACATGGACTGTTACTCACATGGACTGTTACTCACATGGTTGTTACTCACATGGTTGTTACTCACATGGACTGTTACTCACATGGTTGTTACTCACATGGACTGTTACTCACATGGTTGTTACTCACATGGACTGTTACTCACATGGTTGTTACTCACATGGACTGTTACTCACATGGTTGTTACTCACATGGACTGTTACTCACATGGTTGTTACTCACATGGACTGTTACTCACATGGTTGTTACTCACATGGACTGTTACTCACATGGTTGTTACTCACATGGACTGTTACTCACATGGTTGTTACTCACATGGACTGTTACTCACATGCTTGTTACTCACATGGACTGTTACTCACATGGTTGTTACTCAAATGGACTGTTACTCACATGGTTGTTACTCACATGGATTGTTACTCACATGGTTGTTACTCACATGGACTGTTACTCACATGGTTGTTACTCACATGGTTGTTACTCACATGGTTGTTACTCACATGGACTGTTACTCACATACCTGGCTGTACTCCACAGGGCCAGTACAGCATGGTGGAACAAGACCTCTGGACTGTTACTCACATGGTTGTTACTCACATGGACTGTTACTCACATGGTTGTTACTCACATGGTTGTTACTCACATGGTTGTTACTCACATGGACTGATACTCACATGGTTGTTACTCACATGGACTGTTACTCACATGGTTGTTACTCACATGGACTGTTACTCACATGGACTGTTACTCACATGGTTGTTACTCACATGGACTGTTACTCACATGGACTGTTACTCACATGGACTGTTACTCACATGGTTGTTACTCACATGGACTGTTACTCACATGGTTGTTAATCACATGGACTGTTACTCACACACTTGGCTGTACTCCACAGGGCCAACGCTCCTCTTATCTGATTTACGTGGTTGACTTGACTTTACATTATTCAGTGAGATTGAAGTGTTTATTTTAATTTTCATCTTCTTATCTCCTCTCCAAACGGTTGCTGCTTCAATGGCTAGATTTGCTTCTAGCAATTAATTTAGTGTTATCTCAGCTAATTTGGGTTTTGATGATAGTTTGTTGACTGAATAATCACCTGAATAACATGTGACCGGGCTACAAATGTTTTTTTTGTTCGTTAATTAGATATTGCTGATTAGCTTGATAGTTACTGATTACAGGCCAATACCACATGGAACAGATAGTAAGCTAATGTCATGCAGATGAGCAGTTGCTTATCAGGTTAGATATATCATTTATTTATTGAGCAGATATTGTAAAGGTATAACAGATAAAGTACTATGAACCAGGCAGTTGTTAGCGCTGGGCATTCGATGCTATAGCCCTGGATCTTTTAGAAATAGCCTGGGATCTCTGTGCCATCAAAAAAACAAAAACAAAACATAATAATGATGAAAATCAGTGGCAAAGCTAGACCTTGTTTGGTCTAGCTTGCCTTAACCCACCCTATCGTCTCGTCCTCAAATCTACGATATTCAAACACACCCCCACTGTGGCTTCGTGGGGGCTGAGCCCCCCCACAGAACCTAGGAACGCCCCTACTATGAACAAAGTGGTTTGGCTGTGAAAACCAAACCTCATGCAGTAGATGCAAAGTGGGGTCCCTCTGGATCAACCCTGGACTGGTGTTTCTGTTTACCCGGGATCACTGAATGTTTGACATGCATTGGACGTCCAAAACATGTGGAGAACAATGTTGTCAGTAATGTACCAACAATCACATGTAAAGGAGACTTCGACTGCTGATGGAAGTACAAGGGTGCTGTGATTCAATGTACAGAAGTCATCATCGTCCATTTCATGCTCCCAATGAATAACCTATTTCTTTTACCCTTCCCATTAATAACATATATATATATACATATATATGTTATATGTTATGTGACTTCTATTATATGCAGCTATAATGCTGCCTTATTTTATACATGATCAGTGTGATAAGTGTTTTAGAAACTAACTTTACTTCTCTGTCTTGAAGGTGGTCTCGGTGCAGAAATGTGATGTCGAGAGTGAGATCGAGCAGGAGAAAGAACGATGTCAAAACAGCACCTCTGGAAACATCACTTCAGGTCAGCCACTACAAGATCCATCTCCTATGAGTGCGCAGAAAGACATTTGGAGTGAACAGAAGCGGAAAACAAACCTGCATGGCTAACCATGAAATGACTTGGACCGAAATAACTGAATTAAGAAACTAGTAACTCTTGAATTATAATGGAAAACTATTAAGAATTACATTTTGTGTATAATAATCAATATCAAATTTTAACAATGACAAAAATTGAACTCCTGATCTATTAGCTGATAAGGAATAGTTGAATCATTCACAATGAATAACTTGTAAAGAATAGTAAAAAGATCAAGAAAGACTCTAATTTCAGAGTCTTTAATTGAAATCAGATTTGCTCATTGAGCCATATGTGCGTCTTTAGTCTTAAATTTGACGGTTGAAGAAACCTCAATCCAAAAGCTACCTTTGCTCTGCAGAAGAACGATGCAACAAAACTCCCTTCTCACAGTCTGTGGGTTTGGTCTAAAAGGTTCCACCAACAGCTGTGGTGAAGTCGCTCAGAGAAGGCTACTGGTGTACACAAGCTGTCCACAGATACACAAGCTGTCCACAGATACACAAGCTGTCCACACATATTCTTCATTATTATGGCACCACTTTCAGGAAACAATTTCACAATTCATGTGAAACTCCACACGTTTACATATGAGGATGCACAGCACAATGTGCGGCTGGTGATTCATTAGCAATGGGACCTTCACCAGTCAACCTTCGCTGGTGAGGTAGTGCATGGGTTGCCTCATTCGGCGATGATTTAGCAGTCATTTTCCTTCATGAAAATCTTTGGAGATCTTTGAGATTGCAAATGTAATAGTGGTCTGATCAGTCATATTTCAATCATGCCCAGAGCCATCAAACACACACACATACACACACACACACACACGCGCACACACACACACACACACACACGCACGCACGCACGCGCGCGCGCGCGCACGCACGCACACACACACACACACACACACACACACACACACACACACACACACGTCTTCCAGACAGAGCTAGACTGGCTGGAGACATATGGAGTGAGGGAGTAAGTACGTATAATAAAAGAACTGAATGAACCCCCCCCCCCCCCCCCCCCCCACACACACACACACACACACACAGCGGTCACATTTCGATTCACAATGTGATTGTGGTAACCACCCCATGGTGGCATTAGCATATGTCCCTTTGTACTTGTCTCTATAACTCATGACGGGTCGTGTGTATATTTAAAGTCCCTGCCAATGCAAGCCAGTGGAGGTGAGATGAAGGTTTCAAAAAGACAGCAGCTAAGATGGCTAAATGTGGATCTTCATACATAAATGTATGCAATCCAAATCCATATTGTGTCTTATGCAGGTCAACATTTTGAACATGTAGCTAAAAAATAGCAGCTTGTATAGACTTTGTATATACTTTAGACTTAGACAGACTTTTTAACTGCCAAATTTATGTTGAATTCAAAAGTAATACAATCATCATATAGATTGACATAATAGTCATGTTTGTTAATGTTTTCTGATAATGACTGTCCAACTGTGCAACAAATGACTTGTCATACTGTTTTGCATTATCTAAATTACTACTGACAAACCACAAGTAATCAATGTTAGTTACACATGAACTAATAGCTATTTTCTAAGAATTATTAATTAATGTCAGTATGCTGTGATAGAACACCCTTGCTTATTTTTATGGACCAAATTATATGAAATATTAATGCAAACAGGAGAGCTAACTATTGCTGTGGTTTGATGGGTTTCTAAAGTGAAGACAACTTCTGATGCTGAGTGTGAGTGTGAGTGTGTGTGTGTGTGTGTGTGTGTGTGTGTGTGTGTGTGTGTGTGTGTGTGAGTGTGTGTGTGTGTGTGTGTGTGTGAGTGTGTGTGTGTGTGTGTGTGTGTGAGTGTGTGTGTGTGTGTGTGTGTGTGTGTGTGTGTGTGTGTGTGTGTGTGTGTGTGTGTGAGTGTGTGTGTGTGTGTGTGTGTGAGTGTGTGTGTGTGTGTGTGTGTCTGTGTGTGTGTGTGTGTGTGTGTGTGTGTGTGTGTGTGTGTGTGAGTGTGTGTGTGTGTGTGTGTGTGTGTGTGTGAGTGTGTGTGTGAGTGTGTGTGTGTGTGTGTGAGTGTGTGTGTGAGTGTGTGTGTGTGTGTGTGAGTGTGTGTGTGTGTGTGTGTGTGTGTGAGTGTGTGTGTGAGTTTGTGTGTGTGTGTGTGAGTGTGTGTGTGAGTGTGTGTGTGTGTGTGTGTGTGTGTGTGTGTGCGTGTGTGTGTGTGTGTCTACTGTGTCTCTGATGCATACATGGGCATGTCTCCATGTGTGCCTGTTTGTGCGTTAGCCTTGTTATTGTGTGCATATAACCCAGTGTGTGTGTTTGTGAGTTATGTTGTGTTAATAGTAGTATCTTCTCTTGGCAGGTTGCCGGGGGATGTGGGACATCGTAGCGTGCTGGCCAGCAGCCACCATGGGGGAGGTGGTTACAATAACATGTCCAAATTACTTCAGTTATTTCAGCGACCAACATAAAGGTGAATATTAACTGTGCTAAAAACACACACTATTCTTTGCGATGTGTTTCTTACTGAACCTATGCCAAGCCGGATGGCTGGGGTTAGGTCTCACACACACGCACTCCTCGCTTTGTCAATGTTGATTATAAAATGATGTCTTTGTGTTTTTTTTTTTGTTTATTTATCTCATTTTAATGACCCATTCCCATAGTTTGCATTTAATTTAATAATTACTTAACAAATGGACCTGTGTGTGCACAGACATAACTTACATATTTGTGTATTGCTTCATTTATATTTAATTATTATTATTATTATTATTATTATTATTATTATTATTATTATTATTAATATTATAAGATTTTTAAGCATGATCTTATTTTCTTATGTGCAGGATATTGTGTAGAGCAAGGTTGCAGTGTACAAAGTGTGTGAATGCTCATACATCATTATGTTCAGAACCATGTTTTCCCAGGCTTTAAGGTACGAGGTGTCCAACAGTCCAACTATTATTGATTCAGTATTGCATACACACGGCGCTGAGACACAATGCCTGTGTTTAGGTCGAAGGTCACATGTTCCCTCTTCATGGAAAGGCGGGCGTTTGAAATGCCAGCACTTTGACAGACTCTCTGCATGTTGGCATTGTTTTGTGTTAAGTGAAGGAATGTTATCTGAGGCAGAATCAGCTGGCTGTTTGTGTGCCTGTCAAGTGAGCTTTGTTTATTATGGGAGGCGTGACAAATGGTTCTCACCACGTTTCAGGCTTTGTACTAATCACTCTTGTTGTGTGTTGTGCATTTACCAAGTGTGAGGTCAGCTTTGATATGTGTTTTGAACTCACTCCTTGCCTTATTTGTAATAAAACTGGCTGTAACCTAATGTTAACTAAAATAGCATGGATTTACGCAAGTAAATTAACTTTACATCAACCCCCTGTAAGATTTATCATTCTTTTATACTGCAACTGGGTTTTGTTCTTGCTGATGACAAAGCTGATGAAATACATTTTCAATTGTACCTTCAGGTCAGGTAAACACTTCAGAATGCAGACATGCAGTAGTTGAAATTATATTGTTGAAAAATGCTTATTTTACTGCATGTAAAGGACACAAACAGAACAGTGAACCCACTGTGAAAGAGCGACACAGATTTTCTTATAGAAACACTTGTACGAGGGTGAATGGGCAAAATGTTTCAAGTTGTCTGCTTGCATAACCTTTTCCTTGTGTCTTGGATTCCCCCATCATGCTTGAAGAAAAGGGGACCTTATGTAGCACGACCTCGAGCAAGGGTCTGCTATTCTAAGTGACAGCACACTGCATCACCTGTGCACTGCAGTTGAATTCAACGAGATAGTGAATGGTCTGTAGCCATATTATTGTGGTTATTAAGCATTATTAGCTAATGTCCCAGATGTTACGGTCAAATGCGGGCCCCATACAGATGCTCTTGAAGGGGCAACTACTCTGCTATCCTTTCCCTGTCGATTCTTCTCACAGTTGGGTGGAAAGTATTTTCCAGTGATCCCAGTTGTTCACACAAATACTGTTTTGTATGTATCCTTCATCCAAAGAGACTTGATTGTATTGAGCTGCAGGTCGTGAGGTGCATACAGGCAGTCTGGGAATCAAACCCCCCAACACGCCAGCCTGCGCCCTGTGCAGATACAACATTCACATTAGAAATCGATTTTCCTTGATATGTTGTACCACTACTTCCTTTGTAGATTCAGTAGGTTTGCCTGTTCTCGGTGTGACGACTGTTACATTGCTGTCTGTTCAGACGGTCCTGTGTGCAACAGTTTGCAGCGCAGATGTCTGATGATGTGTGCTGCCAGGAGCTGATAACGTCATCCCCTCCACATCAGGAGGAAGCACCAGAAAAGTTGTGAATGGCTTCCAGCTCAGTGAATAAGAAACACGTGCTCTCTGATAGACTGGATTCCCCCCCCCCCCCCCCCCCCCCCACCGTCTGGCTGGCTGGCAGAGCTTGTGAACGCAGAAGAGAATATTCTGGACTGTGCAGACGATGACTTTACTTTCTCCCAGGTTCACTTTGAAGGCAGTGGAGGCTGCAGGTTAGAATAATATTCCCAAGCTCCATTGAAAAGGGATGTGGTAGGCGGTGGTGTGGATGTAGTGAGTGCCCCAGGATGTGGAATGCTCTGATGATGCTCCAACACCATCGCCTCACTTTAGTTCATAAGGCTCATCGTGGCCTCACTGGAGTATGTGAGCACAGCACCGAGGTAAACTAGACAGCTGCTTGTGACTTTCAAAAAGTGTCCGACAGATATTTCCCAAGTGTCCCCTGTATTGAATTGGGATCAACGAACGTTTACATTTTAATTCAGAAGGCCATCCTCATAAGTTTTACTTCAGCCATGTCACTGACACTAAATTGAAGATTGTAAGTCAGCTTTCAAAATGCTGACTAAAACAGCCACGTCAGGTCAGACTGGGCAGATGAGAAACACTATACAGCCACGCCACTTGAATTCAAATCAGGTCTAAAGAATTCTCTCTGCAACTTTCTTTCCACTGCTCACTAAGTCAAGATAATGCCCTCCATTTTCTCTGACTCATCTCTCCTCCATGTTGATGACTCCTCTATTAAGTGCCTTTTGGTGGGTTCCCATCTCTCTTCACAGTGCCATTGGGATGGCTCACTTTAGATTTATACCTGTTCGTCTTTTCTTCCACCCCCCTCCCCCCCCCCCCCCCCCCACCCCCGCCCTGCTCTCCTCTCCTCCCTTGAGACCTCGCAGTCTTGCCAGGAGAATCTGCAACTCTGGGTAGCATCTTATGTTAATTCCTAATGCACTGCTGACTGTGAGGGTTTGGACAACAGTTGGTGTTACTTACGCTACGGAGGTTGTTAGTTGAAGTTCTAGTTCTAGTAGTTCTAGTTCTAGCAGAGTTCTGTCCTTTTGAGTGTGAAGCTGGATTAATGGCTAATTTTTGTGTAATGGTGGTGTTATGCGGTGAAAAACAAAACAAAACCCACATGCACATGCATAGCAATGCCCACCCACTTGGACTTGTGCTCCACATACATATATTGGGTAATAGCTGGGCGCTAGCGCCTCATTGTCAGGTGTGTACCCAATCTGTCACTTCAAAGGAGACACTATCCAATACATCCAACGTATAAGTGGTTTAATTGAAAGTTGAGCGCTTTGAACGTACCTCGGAGCTTAAAATCATCTTCCTTTCTTCTGTGTATATTTCCGTGTTATGGAACAGCCACTTCTCTTGTTGCGCTCAATGTATTTAGGCATGGTGTTCAAGATGATTTCCACTCTTTTGAGTGATTTCATCTGGTGGCCAACGGCAGCCTGGAGCATTGACATGCCTTGCTTTTTCACCACTGCTTTGGGAATACGAGGTTGAGTCGCACGTCTGCAGGGTACATTGTTCAATGTCTTTGTTGTCGGCTCTTGGTGTGAAATGGAAAACAAGCAAGTGAACGCATATTGGAAACTCATGATTAACAGCTTTAATATTAATGGATAATTCATTTTTAAGTACAGTGAAACCTCTGTACTTGAATTCATTCAAAAGGCTGTTAGAGTCTTGAATTGTTCAAAAACTGAAACAATTTTTACTCAAAATAACGAATGTAAAATGGATTCATCTGCTCCAGAGCCCCAGATGAATGCATATTTAGACCTTCACATGTTTCACACACACATGATTTATTGTCTAAAATCTTACATATAACCTGGATAAACAGTCATAAAATAACAATAACATCTTCATCACTTCTTTATTCTATAAAGTGAAGCAATGTCAAACATGTGCATCCCGTTGTCGTGCTGAGAGATGATGTCCTTCTTCAACTCGACCGTTGTACACACTGTGTTCTGCTGTCCTGAGAACCAGCACTGCTTCCCTTCTTCAGAGGCCTGATGGAGGACTTGGTCATACAGTAAATATATGCTCAACGGAAAAAAGAGGCACCGAACAGCAAATAATGATGCCCAGAACAAAGGCGGTTGGAGTCTCCTCTCTACAGACTCGTGTCCCTACGTGACCAGAGCAGAAGAAATCTCAGTTCTGGGACCGAAGTCGGTCAAATTGTTTGTTCAAGAAGCGACATGTTGGACTTGTGTGTTCAACGGACAGCGAGGAACCTTGTAACTATTACTTTCATGATGTTTTTTGTGTCTCTTTTCGTTTTGTATCTCTTTTGTTTTTTTTCATCTCATCTCAACATACCCTTAGCTTTACATTATCATGGCCATATATTTATTTACATTTCTGACACAAACTGAGGGGATCAGAGCTGGGGGTTGTATCATCAATCCACATTTTCCAGTTAATCATTCATACCATCCGTTATCTCCTATGGGTGAGGCCGTATACCTGCCATCCCCTATCCAGAAATACATTACCCATTTAAATGATATACATTGTGCTGTGCTAAGCTGTTGTCTCCTTCTCGCTACCACCAAAACATAATACAACGTATTTATTATGTAGGGCGGCCTACGCCATATCTCTTGTCTCCTGGGCTGTGAGGATTTATAAGCAGGAGCAATGGAGACACCATGGCCATTGAGATGAATGAGTGTCGAGTCTCTCGCTTTGACAGCCCTTTGGCCTAGATGTTAGTCTCTTTCTCTATCTAGTTCTCTTTCGGGTTGTTGTTTTTAATGCATGCAAAGCCTCACAAGCTCCTGCCCTTGATATATGTTGCCAACAATTGAGGTACCAGGTTCAGTTTTAGTATCAGAGGTCCATTAGAGGTGCATTGGACATGTCAGAGGTTCAGAGACCTTCAGTGGTCACTGTGGTTGTGTTGTGTTTTGTGTTGCTCTGTGTGTTGTCCTCACAGTGTAGCCGCTCTCTCTGCTCTGTGATATAATAACGTTTGGGTTCGGTGTGGCTTCTTAAGCAAATCCTATACTAATTGGGTCCGCTGAAATGAAGCTGTTGGTCTTTCCTTAAGAGTAACTTGGTTAGAGGCTGTTTGGTTGTGCATTCAGTCTTTATTTGACTATTGTCTCTAACAATGTTTGAATACATTCTCTACCCAAGGGATTTACTCTAGATACCTAATTTGCATCTCGTCAAATACCTTATGCTTCAGTTCATCACTATTTACATGTTTTGTTCTTTTTTTGGCCACACCAATTGACCTTTTTCAAAAAGATGTCTTCTCAGCTTGGCCATGGTCACAGTGGACCCATCACACGGTCCACAGATCTGCTCTGTACTCTGTGCCTCACATTAATCCCCCTCCCAGTGATGGAGAACATTTAGCATCCTCCCAGTGATGGAGAACATTTAGCATCCTCCCAGTGATGGAGAACATTTAGCATCCTCCCCGTGTCCATGTCATCGTTTGACGGCCGTCAGCCTTCAGCTCGGGGGCTGAGTGCGAGGTCCCACGCGTGCCGTGCCACCTGTGACCACTTGTGTTTCCCCCTCCGCACCGCACTCCTCTGTGCTCTGGCCGCGCTGATTGGCTGATGGGGGAGGTTCTCAGGACCCCGCCGGCTGCCTGGGGTCTGGGGGGGATTAGGGTGAAGGAGGCGGCCCCACTGCAGCCACCTCCCCACTGCAGCTGCTGGGGCTCACAGCTGTCTCACACAGCGTGGCCACACTCCAGCCTGACTACATCTGCACACATTATACACACATACACGCATTATGTAGACACACACAACATCCACCCGCACATGTCATAGTCACACACACACACTGTATAGACAAACAACATCCACACACACATTATAGACACATGCATTATGTAGACACACACAACATCCACCCGCACACATCATAGTCACACACACACACACACACACACACACTGTATAGACAAACAACATCCACACACACATTATAGACACATGCATTATGTAGACACACACAACATCCACCCGCACACATCATAGTCACACACACACACACACACACACACACACACACACACACACACACACTGTATAGACAAACAACATCCACACACACATTATAGACACATGCATTATTTAGACAAACAACATCCACACACACATTATACACACACATGCATTATGTAGACACACAACATCCACCTGCACACATCATAGTCACACACACACACTGTATAGACAAACAACATCCACACACACATTAAAGAAACACACGCATTATGTAGACACACAACATCCACCCGCACACATCATAGTCACACACACACACACACACACACACACACACACACACACTGTATAGACAAACAACATCCACACACACATTATACACACACACACGCATTATGTAGACACACAACATCCACCCGCACATATCATAGTCACACACACACCGACACTGTATAGACAAACAACATCCACACACACATTATAGACACGCGCATTATGTAAACACACAACATCCACACATATACATTATAGACACACACACTATATAGACAAACAACATCCACACACACATTATAGACACATGCATTATGTAGACACACAACATCCACCCGCACATGTCATAGTCACACACACACAAACTGTATAGACAAACAACATCCACACACACATTATAGACACATACATTATATAGACAAACAACATCCATACATATACACAGACACACACATTATATAGACAAACAACATCCACACACACAGATTAGAGACACACACACACACACATACAGACACAGTATATATGGACACACAATATGTACCCAACCGTCATATCAGAACATCCTAACTATCAACACATCCACACATCATTCACACATTATATACACACATTAGATCTCTATAAATGCACACATTATATACACTCACAGCATCTCTATGAATTCACACATTATACATACACATAACATCTCTATAAAGTCACACAGTACATGCACCCATAACATCTCTACAAACCCAAACATGATGTTCACACACCATCTACA
>JAXIVH010000009.1:11776112-11823612 GCA_036785325.1 Urophycis tenuis | reverse complement strand
GTATTTGCTGTTGTTTTCCTGCAGGGGAGGTTCTTCTGGCAGGTGAAGGTTGGCTACACCATTGGACACAGTGTCTCCCTCATATCGCTCCTCACAGCCATCCTCATCCTCTGCATCTTCAGGTACTTGTCTGTGAAGCATGCAAACAACAAACAAGCTCGATTCTGGCTTCCCCTACTGTGTTTTCTTTGGCCTTCCAACCAAACACATGCACACATTCATTGGGTGTGCACACATTGCACATCCAATGAATGTGGACAAACACTGACACCAGAACATGAGCTGTGAGTCACACCCTGGTCCCCGTCCCACTTCCAGGAGGGCCTGTGTGATTGGCATGTCTCCCAGCGCCCAGGGAGGGTGTGGTGGCAGTGGGCAGGGATCAGGTGAACGTGATGTATCTGCTCTGCGACACTGTCACAGGATTGATCCTCAGCTCACAGACGAAGGCCGACTGGCTCCGGCTGGTCTTCTGCTGCCTTGATGGCATTGAGGCTGACTGAAGCCATAAAGCTTTTTATACCCTGGACACCTTTTATGTCAATGTTTTCAGTTTTCTTTCACTGTCCCTCTTTTCCATGGAAGACAGCGGCTTTAAGGTGGAGGGGGTCAAAGAACCAAGACCGAGTCCTCTTCCTCCTCTCTTTTACCTTTTGGTTCCCATAAGCCCCCTCTTCATCCACACAGAATAGATGATGTCAGCTGGAGTTGGCATCATTACAATTCTCTAAGCTAACATTTGAAAGGGTCTAACAGAGCAGTGGGTGTTTTTATGGTAATATCCAACATGAGCATCGTCATTCCCCCAAATGTATTGTTATTCATCTATTACTGTTATACACACTTACCTACTAACAACTAAGCTTAGTAATGTGTGTCATCTACTGGGTGAATTGAAGTGCTGATTCTAACACCTCCACCTTTGGGTGGATGGATGTCTGTGTGTGACTGATCCCTACTCTCTGGGTTGGTTCAAACCATGCAAGGTTTGGAGTCCGGAGACAGGACAGATAGTGATAACTCACCTGCAATCACCCCCCTTGTTATGAACCCTCCAAATCTCACCGTCTCCCTCCCTGCCAATCACATTCCTGTCTCCCTGCCAATCACATTCCTGTCTCCCTGCCAATCACATTCCTGTCTCCCTGCCAATCACATTCCTGTCTCCCTGCCAATCACATTCCTGTCTCCCTACCAATCAGTCAGCAATGAAGATTCAAAATAAAAGTCTCACGGTTGTGAGCCAAAAGTTACAATTCACCCGCTGAACCGTTTCGTTGTCTGATGTCGAACATCGGACCAAAGTAACCATAGTTACTTTGATGCAATTACATTACATCAAAGTAATTACATTACATTTAATCAAGCTGATTCAATAACAACCTGTCAAACAAACATATAAGGATTGCGCTTGTTGCGAAACAATCACAGAGAGATTCAGAGGCAGTTTTACAGACAACCTTTCCCGTCCCATTCCTGCAGTTTGTTTCTGTCCCTGTGTTGTTTGGTTCACGTCGTGTCCCCCGGGGTCACAGCAATCGATGCCACCGAGAGCACACAGTGAGCATGGGGCTGGAACAGGCCGTGCTGCAGGACCGAGGCTGCAGGACTGAGGCTGACATGCAGTCAGAATGGAGGACAGAGGCAGTAATGGGGGGGGGGGGGGACTCTGATGGTGGTCATTGAACAGTACTCAATACATCTAGAGCTGGGATATTGGTGATTGGCTGCTGTTTCAGACCTCCCAGAGATGAGGACACCGTGGTGTCAGACACAGCCGATTAACAGTTGATGCCATCTGCAGGAGGGTACGTGGAGATGGCTGATCTCTTCAATGCTTTATTGGTTGAAATAAACTCCTTGGGAGCAATTTACAGTATGCAGACTCAGCTCTGTCACATGTCCCCGCTTGTCCGGCGCCACAGTCGGATGTATGAATATATCTACTGCTGTTTGTACAGCTGGGTCATGAAAGGCTGAAAGTGGTAGTAATCTGAATCTGAGATCTGAGATGTTATTTTGTTGTTGTTGTTATCAAACGACTGGGGCATTTTCTTTGGGATCCGTCTTACAACTTCCACAAAATACTCCAAAATATCTTCTTATCATAACCACTTATTTGTTTAAAAAATTACGTTCTTTAGATCCACCCACACAATAATAGGCTAATTAAAATGCAATCCTCTCACTGATTTCCAACTGTTTTTCAACCATCAACTTTAAAAACATTAGATAATTAGCACATAAGACCCTCTCATGAAAGGTTTATGTGTGTTTGTGTGTGTGTGTGTGTTAGCTTAATGAGAGTGTTATCAAGTCTTATCCAGTGTATCTGTATGTATATGTGAGTGTGAGAATCCACGTTTGCATGTGAGTATGCATGTGTCTGTTTGTGAGTGCATGTGTGGATGATGTTTATTTGTGAAAGTGTGTGTGTATGGTGTGCGTGTGTGTGTGTGTGTGTGTGTGTGTGTGTGTGTGTGTGTGTGTGTGTGTGTGTGTGTGTGTGTGTGTGTGTGTCTGTGTGTGTGTCTGTGTGCCAAGCCATCTAAAGGGATCTGCCTGCTGCTGTTCTCCACGTTGCAGGAAGCTGCACTGCACCAGGAACTACATCCACCTCCACCTGTTTGTGGCCTTCATCCTGAAGGCGGTCGCTGTGTTCATCAAGGACGTGGTGCTCTACGAGGTGGGAGAGGTGGACAACTGCTCCTCCGGGTCTGTAAGTGCTGCTCCGGAGACTCACACCGCCTCCAAGAGAACTCTGAAGTTCTCAACTCAGATATTCTGACTTCAGACATCACTGCGTTCGGGGGGCAACGGCAACGTATGCTTCTCTTGAACACATGTGAAGAACAGAGCAGATGAACACTGTCTAGCTCATTTAAAATAGCTGTTCAATTTCATATATACGGCTTTAATCGGATCAAAGTATAACAGTGTAACCACATTGCATAATTACACATCAAATTATGTCAACAAACTTCCCCCTCAACAACTTTCAGAAACAATTTATTTCCATTAGCGATGAAGGCTGCCATGTTAAATGTTGTCACTGGCGGTTGGACAAACTGGAGCTCTGAAATGACACCCCAGTTTCTGACCTGTAATTAGACAGATGTTTCACTCACGCCGGAGCGCTTCTCCGGCGTAGCGAGCTGTCTTGAAGGAAGTAGCGCACACACCTCCCATGGAGTTCCTCATCCACACCCCAGTGGTTCCTCATTAGTGTCAGCAGTGTCTGTTGTTGGTGGAGAACCATCAATATTAATCCAGAGTTAACCGGAAAAAAAACTATAAACATAGTTGTAGTAGTAGTGTTTCCATGTTAGCACAACAATCAGTGTGCTAGTTGAAAATAACATTATTTTGAAAGACTATTATACAACTATTGCTCTATCTTCAATTTCAAGGATCTCCTGAATCTCTCCCTAATGCTATCATGTAGTCTAAATCTCTAGCCTCCATTATGTCCTGCCTTACACCGTGCTCTTTTTGTAAGATAATAGAGTACACCACTGTGTCCTCTTTATTATGAATGCAAATCTGTTGAGAAATGTATTCAAAATAGAAGTACTTAATGGGATCATTTTTACCAAAAGAAAGTCAAACTTCTAAACATGCTCTGTTGTATGCGTCGGCACTGTGGGGGATGTGGTTCCAGAGTTATGTCTGTGAAGAAGATATTTACACTGCATGACGTGTGCACATGACTAAGGGACCGCTGTTTTAGTTTACCCATTCATCGCTGCAGCGTCCTACTGGAGCCACCCTGGTGACAGTACCCAGATGCTGCATTATGGGCCAGCACCCCAGAGGGCTTTACAGAGCAGGCTCCATGCCAACACAGGACCCTTACCACAGCCTTCATGGAAACTCCTGGATGTGTATGCTTGTGTGCTGATGTATGTGTGCGCAGGTTTCAGCATGCAGATGCAGTGTTTATATCTGTATTGCAGATTGCATCTATAAGGTCTCCGCTATGCGGCGGCAAACCCATTGGCTGCGGCTAAACTCTGGTAGGATGGGAATCCTACGCTCTGGACAGCTGTGTGTTTAAAGCTGGAGCTCCAATGAGCAATTTGTGCTGATTTGCGAGCATTCAAACCAGCATAAGAGAAATTAGCCACTGGGGGCCAATTTCACAGCCTTTAACAGACCATGCCGAAACCAATTCCATGTCCAACCAATTCCAAGTGTCTCTCAGCTAAAAACCAGACACGAACATGTCTGTTTGTGTTGAGGAATACAGGACAAATATGCTGGACAAGCATTGACTATGTTAATAATGTTTAACATGTTTAATACATGGGCCAGGGCGAGGTCCCAGGCTGTACACTCTTGATAACCTCTTCCAAGACCAAGGCTAATTGTACAGAGAGGAGTAAGCGTTTATATGACAGGGAAAGTAACGCCAGTGTCGCTTGAAAGATTACAGTGGGAGAGGAGAGAGGGCTTGCAGTAAAAGGTGTCTTGAGGAAAATCAATTGATCACAGTTGTAAATGTCCCCAAAAAGTTTCACTCTGACACTTTCATTGGAGCCAGGGAAGAGTTACAAGACACAATGAAGATGCAGAGGAAGTAGAGGGCAATGTATAGAGTGTTTCCATATAGGGTCTTAACCACATAAGAGGGATAATTAAAAATGTACATAATGTTTCAATATAGGTTCATAACTATATGAGAGGGATAATCATCAATGGTAACTATCCCTCAGTCTGTCTCCCTGCTGTGTCTGTCTCTCTGTTTGTCTCCGTTTGTCCCTGTTTATCTCCCTCCATCCATCTGTCTGCTTATCTCTGTGTCTCAGTGTATCCCTCTCTCTCTCAGTCTGTCTCTGTTGGTCTCAGTGTGTCCCTCTCTCTCTCAGTGTGTCCCTCTCTCTCTCAGTGTGTCCCTCTCTCTCTCAGTGTGTCCCTCTCTCTCTCAGCGTGTCCCTCTCTCTCTCTGTCCCTCTCTCTCTCAGTGTGTCCCTCTCTCTCTCAGCGTGTCCCTCTCTCTCTCAGTGTGTCCCTCTCTCTCTCTCTGTCCCTCTCTCTCTCAGCGTGTCCCTCTCTCTCTCAGTGTGTCCCTCTCTCTCTCAGTGTGTCTCTCTCTCTCTCTCTGTCCCTCTCTCTCTCAGCGTGTCCCTCTCTCTCTCAGTGTGTCCCTCTCTCTCTCAGTGTGTCCCTCTCTCTCTCAGTGTGTCCCTCTCTCTCTCAATGTGTCCCTCTCTCTCTCTCTCTCAGTGTGTCCCTCTCTCTCTCAGTGTGTCCCTCTCTCTCTCAGTGTGTCCCTCTCTCTCTCAGTGTGTCCCTCTCTCTCTCAGCGTGTCCCTCTCTCTCTCAGTGTGTCCCTCTCTCTCTCAGTGTGTCCCTCTCTCTCTCTCAGTGTGTCCCTCTCTCTCTCAGTGTGTCCCTCTCCCTCCCGATCCGTCAAAGTGCCAACGGCTCTTTAAAGCCTCACGCGGGCCAGCCCACCGCAGCGTCCTGTGCGTTTGGATTGGTTTAGTCCAGCAGGCGTCTGCCAGGGCTCTGTGTGTGTGATCCCGTGAACGTTTGGTGAGGTGGGCCACAGTGGGGGGAGGGAGTGTGGAGGCTCTCCAGGGGCTCAGACTTTACGGCTGTGTTAATATTTCATCTGAAAGGCCTTCAGACGCATCCATCATTCATAGCCTCAGGGGAAGAAGCCGGAAGCTGTGAAATAGCTCAGCATCGCCTCCTCTTGTGTACGTGTGTGTGTGTGTGTTTGTGTGTGTGTGTGTGTGTGTGTGTGTGTGTGTGTGTGTGTGTGTGTGTGTGTGTGTGTGTGTGTGTGTGTGTGTGTTTGTGTGTGTGTGTGTGTGTGTGTGTGTGTGTGTGTGTGTGTGTGTGTGTGTGTGCGTGTGTGTTTGTTTGTTTGAGGCCGGTAATTTGTAGAGTGGTAGCCAGTGGTCATTTGTCTGGCTTTGGAGTTGGCATATCTTCATCTATCCCCTCCTCCATATCATCATCATCATTGGTGTGTCTTTGCTGTTGTTCATTATTAATCATCTTCCTCATCATATCATTGTCCTCCTGTCCTTGTGCATTTTGTATTCCTCATTATGCATTTCTCTGCTCTGATCTGGGTGCTCAAAGTATTCATAAATTCTGAGAGGCAGCGAGCAGTTTGCTCTTATGTCCTCGTTAGACAGAACTGCACTGATCAGTTACTGATCAATACCTTCTGACCACCAGGTTCTAGAGGTGGTGTGAGCAGTGTGCTTGTGTTGCGGTGATGATCACAATTGGTTCAACCAGAACAAGACAAATCATTTTGTCTCTGCTCTGCGAGGTTATCTGCCGTGTTCCTTTCAAAGCAAAAGGTTGGATAGTCTTTGTTCAAGAATCACAGGTCTCATGTAGACCACAACGTTGGTGCAGATGATTTGGTGAAGGCACCTCTTGTTGGAGACTAGATGAAGATTACCATCTGCCAATATGTCCTGCAGGCATCCTCTTGTGATTCCCAGCTGTGCTGAATGCACACGGCTTGATATGAGATATATAATAAACTATGAAGCCACAGAGCTACAAAGCCTTGATATAATATATCAAATACACTGTGAGGCAGGGCTGCAATGCCTTGATATTATACTTGTGTTTGTGTTGACCCCCGCCCCCCTCCCTACAAGGTTGTTTTTCGTGTTCAAGAAACCCCATCCTTCATTATGTATTCCCTTCTGCATTACACCCAAGTTATAAGACACGTTCTCCAAGATAAAGCCACCTCATTTAGATTAAAGAAGATATACAAGCTTTGCTTGCTAGACTGGACCACACAATCACAGACATTTATAAACAGACGTCTCCCAGTCCACAGAGCAATTTTCTTATCTTCTCATGCTATTAGTTTAGCGTTGGCTGACTCACAGGGAGCTTAGCTGGGGATTCTGGTTCATTAGGCCACAAAGCACCGAGCAACATCCCAGCTACCTTTTGACCGAGCACATCCCAACCCCTCCTCCACGTCATCCTGCTGACAAAAACCACTGGGCCCCAAAACTGCTTTTTTCCCCCCACACACTCCCACCACTGATCCCCAGTGTTTTTCTTTTGTTTGCTATTGTACACCTATGTGTCATCCAGGTGAATGTTCACATGTGTACCGGGGTGAGGGGATTGAGCACCACTGATGTCTGCAACCTGTGTCATTCAAGCATCACTGTGCACGATTCCTGAATGCTTATGTACTTCCTAACGACTTTTATCTAAATTATGAGTTCATTCACACACAGAAGCACACACACACACACACACACCTAAACAAAGTATGTGTGTGTGTGTGTGTGCGTGTGTTCTGATTCTGATTCTGATTCTGATTGAACAAGCACAGCATGCAATCACATGGGAGGAGCTACAAGGAAAAAAAAAATCAAACACACCTGCTTTGGATTTCACCTTTGACCTCAACGTGTGTGTGTGTGTGTGTGTGTGTGTGTGTGTCTGTGTGTGTGTGTGTGTGTGTGTGTGTGTGTCTGTGTGTGTGTGTGTGTGTGTGTGTGTGTGTGTGTGTGTGTATGTGTGTGGATGTGTGTGTGTCTGTCTGTGTGTGTGTGTGTGTGTGTGTGTGTGTGTGTGTGTGTGTGTGTGTGTGTGTGTGTGTGTGTGTGTGGATGTGTGTGTGTCTGTGTGTGTGTGTGTGTGTGTGTGTGTGTGTGTGTGTGTGTGTGTGTGTGTGTGTGTGTGTGTGTGTGTGTGTGTACGGTCAGGTGGGGTGCAAGGTGGCCATGGTGTTCTTCCAGTACGGCATCATGGCCAGTTTCTTCTGGCTCCTGGTGGAAGGGCTCTATCTCCACGCCCTATTGGCTGTGTCCTTCTTCTCCGAGAGGAAGTACTTCTGGGCCTATATTCTGATTGGTTGGGGTAAGAATAGTTATCCAATCGTTTTGTTTCATCACACTGCAAATAAAAAAATGTACTTGACCAATGTCTTTTCGTTTCAGAGGCACAGCAGTAAGTGGCAGGCAGAGGAATTGCTGGAAGAATGTGCAGGATTTTTATTTACGCGTTTGTGTCTTGTGTTTCCAACAACAGGCGGTCCGTTGATTTTCATCACAGCTTGGACCATCGCGAAAGCCAAGTACAACGATGTGGGGTAAGAACAGCCCCAGACAGAGGGGCCACCTGAGTGTGTGACCTGGAGGGACTCTGGGTTGAAGCTCATAGCATCAACTTTCAAAATACCATTCCAACAGAATTGTGTTTGTTCGTTCTCAGGTGCTGGGATATCATCGAGAACACAGATGTATTTTGGTGGATCATTAAAACTCCCATATTGGTCTCGATTATGGTATGTTCCCATAAACGCACACAAATTGTTTTTGTTCATTCATAATTTGGAATGTTTAAATATCATCAGTGAAAGAGTCGGAAACAAAATAAGATTTCCGATGTAGACATTTATAATTGTCCATTGACACTGAAAAGTAGGTGCCCTGTTTCTGTTTAATTGTGACTTTTTACCTTGGAACAATTACCCCGAAAAAGTGAACCACTTATCACTGTGATTTATCTCCCTTCCCTGTCATATCTCATCCACCTCAAGCACTGCAGGTTATTGCAGGTATAATTCAAACTTCCGCATATTAATCACATGTCAATACGACCGAAATGTCAGTTTGACCACTCAGGGCTGCAGAGTTGTCGGGATGATAAGATAATCACTAGCAATGTGTCTCTAGTCACTGGCAGGTTATCACATGCCTGACAGTTAGTCCTTCCTACGTCGGTCTGCTTAAACGCAGCATCCTTCGCTTCGGAGCTCCCAGGGAAATGAGAAAGTGAGGAGCAGCAGAATTCAATGCAGTTGGAGAAGCACTCTCGAGGTTATTCGGTGACTCGTAAAAGGAACAAGCATAAAGCGAAAGTCTATCCTAATATCCCAGACTCTCAACAGTCAAACGCCAGCAGAGTAAAAGCACACAAAACGCTGTCATGTTTTTGATGAAGATCTCTGGCGTCTATTGTTCATGTCTGACGCTTGTTTCTGATGGCCTCTTTTCAAGGCTCGTGTCTCACGGTCTGATACTCAACAGGGGTCACTTGACCGGGAAGGTCCTGTTGTGTTAGTTCATGCTATCCCTGCCATCTTAAATTGCTGTCACCACACTTTGCTATCTGAGCTGTCTGCGGCTGCCAAGTGGTGGTGTAAAAAAGCTTTGGCTACAACACTAAACTCTGACCTGGTTTTAATGTCAAATCATTGATTGATCAGAGCTTTGTTTTTGTAGTCATTCTTCCAGACATGTGATAACACCTTGAGGGTGAAATATCTTTCTAACTATCCATGCTACATAGAGATTCAGAAGATGCATTCATGCTTTTTCCCCACAGATTAACTTCACTCTCTTCATCTGCATCATTCGAATACTTCGTCAGAAGATTAACTGTCCCGATATCGGAAGAAGCGAGTCCAACCAGTACTCGTAGGTTTATTTACATGTTCTCATGTTGACACATTATTTGTTGTTCTTCTTCATTAGGTACAGATATAATAAAGGTGTGTATTATTTCTGTCCTGGTCAAAACTTGGTCCTCATTCTGTGGAGGTTAACTCGATGTACAAGCTTATTTTAGACATTTACAGAAATGTGGATCTCTCTAAGGTACTGTTTGGGTAAAAATCTATAATATTTATGAGTGTTCTGTTCCTCCGGTAGCTCACTTTAACAGCACTTAACCAAAAGCCAGCTGTTATCCTCAATACGTGGCCAGGTTTAGAAATCGCTCTCCAGGAGGAAAGTAAAGTAATGAAACTGGCCTTGGGGAACATCTATTCATCGTCATCTCCCTGCAGCAGAACTGGACAGTATTTGATTTGAGGCTCTTTGTTGCTCACCATAAGCATTTTTCTCTGCTAGAATTTCAAAAGGCTTCTCAATCTCAATCTCAACCTCCTAGCTGAACTGGGAACCTCTGTGGGGACAGATGCCATATGTTATCGCTTTGATGAAGAGCTTGATTGACATGTTAATCTTTCAACTCTGGGGTCAAAAAACGAAACCTCTCACCTCTGTTTTTTTTTGTTACAGGAGGTTGGCCAAATCAACACTGCTTCTGATCCCCCTGTTCGGAATCAACTTCATCGTGTTTGCGTTCATCCCAGAGCAGGTGAAGCCTGAGCTGCGCCTGGTCTTCGATCTGATTCTGGGTTCCTTCCAGGTACCGTGCAGCCATCGTTTGTCAAACTGACCCAAACAGATGATGAGTAGCAGATACGTTCATTTTCTGTGTAGCTCAGCTGGTATAGCGTAGCATCAACACTGTAGTGGACCCACTGGGGTCGTCCATTCTAGGGATGGATCCTCTTACATTAAAGCAAGACCTCTTTAATAGAAACAGCCACCAAATGGCCTACAGTCATTCATTTGCATTCAGACTAAGGCTGCCTTCCAGTAGTACTTCTATAGGGATGTTGCTCGACCTTGCTTTGTAAATCTCAAGATGTTCTCTTGTGAACAGTAAGCCAGATACGCAGCTTACATCAGCCATTTGACCAACTTCTTTAAAGGATGCTCCGTTTTTTACATCATACATTAAATCCAGGAAATGTTCCAGAGCTTTTTTGAAGAGATGCCTCAAAAATGTCTTTGAGGCATGTCTGAAGGTTTGAAATGGTCCAGACGACCAACAGTCAATGCCCTCTTTAATGACAGCAGCTGCAGACAGAAACTAGCTGCTCCTGCTCACCTCCTCCTATAGTGAACGAGCAAGAGGAAAGCAGAATCGGGATGCAAGCTTTGGAAGTCAGCCGTAAACCCATGGCGGTACTCCCAGTCCGTTCACCCTGACGGAGTGAGGGCTTTTAAACACTGTGACTTCAGCCTGCTTCAGCCCGATCCCTTAATGAGCACTGTCAGGGAAAGGAGCCAGACCTGATCCATGCTTGGAAAAAGGGAATGCTGGTGATTAACATTCCGTTCGCAGCGTTCTTATCAACCTGACGTCTTACTTGTTAATTGACTTTTCCACCAAACGTCCCTCGCAGCACATGGAGTCTGTTACGTCCCTCCAGTGTTGATGGATTGTTCTCAGCCTTGCTAGTGGCTCTTTGCTTTGGATGAACGCATCGAGATGGAAATGTATCTTTTTGTGTTGTTTACCTATTTGGTGTTTGACATATACTGTAATGTGTTTCATGGGCAATAAATCCTTCACACAGGCATTCAAGCGTGCGCACGCACAATCAAACATACACACAGCGGCTTAATGACACGTCTCCAGCTTGTGGCTTTAACCCAAACAGTGGATTAGTCTCTGTGTGATAGCTCCCGCTTGTGATCTCCACAGGGCTTTGTGGTGGCTGTGCTGTACTGCTTCCTCAACGGAGAGGTATGAACCACCACCATCTGAACACTTTGGACTGATGAACCACCACCATCTGAACTGATGAACGTCCTGATGGAGACCCCAGCATTCTCACCATATGACACACACACACACTCACTCATACACACACACACACACACACACTCACTCATACACACACACAAACACACACACACACACACACACACACACACACACACACACACACACACACACACACACACAGATACACACACTCAGCTAATGTGATGCAACAAGGGCAATATTTGGCTCACACAAACACATTCACACACATAAACACAAACATGCACATATCGACACACACACACACTCCTGACTGCTTGGGGAGTGTGAGGGTGTGACTGAGTCACTGAGTCACTGTCTCCCGTCTCCTCTCACGGCGATAGGGTTAGAGGAGATGAAAATATGAAGGGGTGTGCAGTGGGGAAGCTATCTTGGCACTCATTTATTTGGGGTGGAGTGTTGGTGGGGGTGGGGGTGGAGGCTGGCTGCAGCTCCAGAATATGAAGTAACTGGAGCTGTGAGGCAGACAAAGCAGGCCTCACTCCCCTCTATTCTCCACCCTGTCCCCTCCACCCCATCCTCCTCCCTCTGTTCTCCCTTGCCGCTCAACCCTCACTCCATCCACCCTCTCCCCTCCACCCTCTGTTCTCCCTCTGCCCTCAACACCCTCCTCCACCCTCTCGTCTCCCTCTCCCCTCCACCCTCTCCCCTCCACCCTCTCTCCATCACACCCTCTCCCCTCCACCCTCTGTTCTCCCTCTGCCCTCAACACCCTCCTCCACCCTCTTATCTCCCTCTCCCTTCCACCCTCTCCACTCCACCCTCTCCCCTCCACCCTCTCCACCCTCTCCCCTCCCCCTGCCCTCCTCTACCCTCTCCCCTCCACCCTCCCCCCTCCACCCTCTCTCCATCACACCCTCTCCCCTCCCCCTGCCCTCCTCCACCCTCACCGCTCCACCCTGTGTCTTCAGGTCCAGGCGGAGATCAAGCGGAAGTGGCGGCGGTGGCGCCTGCAGCGCTACATGGGCTCAGACGCTGCCAAGTACCAGCACCCGTCCAGCAACGGCACCCACTGCAGCACCCAGATCTCCATGCTGACCAAGTGCAGCCCGCTGACCCGCCGGGCCTCGTCCTCCTGCCACGAGGACTCCTCCGTCATGTGACCCCCGTCATGTGACCCCCGTCATGTGACCTCCGTCATGTGACCTCCGGGGTGTGGAAGGGCCCCAGACGGTGGGGGTGGGAATCTTTGGGTTTCTCTCGATTCAATTCAATTTTAGTTATTTTGGGGTCACGTTTTTGAAAAAAGCGATTCCTGATTCGGTACATGGAGCTGCTCATTTCAGGATCTTCTCTCTGCCGTGCGCTTAGAAAAGTGGTGGGGAAATTATGGTTTGAAAGCAGAGCAAAGGGTGCCAGATTATGTCATTTATATGTCTGGAAAAAATATATCAACTGACTGCAATAATGTAAACACGCAAAGGCAAACCTAAAGCAAAAGGGAAGAAAATGACATCCGATTTTTGGAGGTCGTGAATTGATTCGGAATCATAGAAGATAAGAATCGTGATTCTAACATGAATCGTTTTTTTCTTACACCCCTACACTGAGCCAGGAAAGGGAATGCACATTTGCACACAAGCCGACAAAAAGAGAAAATTATATTTGGCACAGAGAGCGAGGATGGGGATGGATTAGGAGAAGAAGTGGGGCTTCACGGGCTGATCCTCACGGTGGAGCACAGGAACATCACAGAGGCACTCCACAGCCGTGTCCCCTTTGTTCAAGACGCTGGAGGAATCGGTGGAGGAATGGATCATCGCATCGTTTCCCACTGATTCCCCCCGAGCAGTCCGGCCACAGAGCAACGGGAGATGGAACTTGTGTGAGCTGCAGAAGCAAAAATCTGCCCGCCGTGCATATTGATTTCATTATGAACTGATTGAAGAAATCACTGAAGAGGTTCACGCTTTTTCTGCCTAATGTCCGACACAAATGAACCGCTTTGACGGCAGGACACAACCCTGAGAGAAACCCCTCCCCCTAACACCACCACCACCAGCACCCTACAGGAAATTACATAATCAATACTTCTGGAATTGCGTTAGCTGTAGAGGAAAGTGGAGGGCAGGCCGAGAAACACAGAGGAAACTGAAACGTAATGTCCAAGTGATTGTAAACACACAAGCGTGTTTGCAATTGCGTGTTGCGTTAGCGCTGGCTGACAAGCTGTGGCCTGGCGTTAACACATAGAAACCTGTGGTCTGCGGAGCCGTAGCTTGGAGGCTATCTCGCACCGCCCGGTATCCTAAATTCCAATTGGATGAGCAATCATTGTGGGTGGCGGTCGGTCGCTGATTGCCGGTTTAACGAACGCTGTTCTCTGCACTCGTGGTCCTCATCAGAGGGCTACCCTCCGCAGCGCGTCCCCCCCCCCTCGCCAAACCCCTGCTTCACAGCCTTCCCTCTCTCGCTCTTGTCAGGTTTGTTCTGCATCATCTGTGTCATATCTTCTTGTAGTTTGTGCAAGGAGAGATGTCTTCTTGCATATCAGCACTCCTGAGACCTCCAGTGGCATGTCTGGTTAGAGTGACTTTTTTGAGTTACAGATTCATTTCTAGGAAACACATTTTTAAATAATTCATCTATTTTGCAATGTTTTTACATTTTTATTTTTTTATGCTAAAATCAGATGAGCCATCACCATAAAAGAATGTTCAGTGAAAGTTTTTCTTTGATATGGTTTTGACTAAAGTCTCAACTTCATCGTCAAGTAAACTTTGCCCGTGGCACGGTAATTTGGTAAAAGGCCCCGGCAGATCTACGGGGACACCTTTCATGCATAACATTCGTACTTGCTCATGTAAAGGGGCAATTGTAACCCTTCAGCGGTTTCAGTCAGATCAGTCATCACGCGAGACCCGACGCTGCCTCTACGCCCAGCGGCCGGCGGCGCTCTGCCAAGCGAGGACGGCGGGGAGAGAGCGCTCGGCACAACACTCCACTGTCTCTCCATCAGTCGTCAGCGCCGTAATGAAGTCACGCGCGCTTATGTGTGCAGACGGCTGCACTTGCGGCAGGCAGCGCTCAAGGAGCTAGCGTGCTAGCTAGCGCAGGCGCTGTGGCTCAGTCAGCAGCGGCCGCTAAGAGTTTCTGTAGCCGCTGAGCAAAGGGGCCCGCGGAGAGCTAGCCCCGGTCAGAAGGCTGCCACCACTGTCCTTTTTCCAGTCTGCGAGGTTGAACTAGAAACTCAAGAGACACAGACTGCCTTGTGTGCGTTCTGAGAAAGAATGTCTAAGGAAACCAAACCATACTGTGGAAACAAAGAGCTGCCCTCTCAGTCCACTGCTGAGGTCGTGGTGTTGACTAATAACTAAAAATACAAGTTTCCTGTTAGAAGAACAAAGCCGCATGGCTGTTGGAGGGGTGGGGGGGTGTTTACAGTGATTCTCACTCTCAACTCATGAGCCATGATGTGGGTGTGCTTGTGTTGATGTTTAAATGTATTTGTGGGTTAGTCAGCTGAAGTAGGCCTACCTCTCATTCAGTGTCACATTGATGAATGTACACGTGTATTTCAACATTGGAATCTGTACAGAAATACGATCAATATATATATAATATAAAATGTTGAAGAACACAGTAACACATTGTTTGAATTATTTAACAATGTATAGTGTTTAAGTTATTGGAGGGTTCATTATTTGAATATTGCAATAGAGTTTCATGCCCACAGAGGTTGTGGGGTCACAAACATACAAATGCTAACTTCAGTGCTAATGTTTGTGTGATAGTAATATTTGTAGTTGCAATATTTTGCATTGAACTGGATGTGTTTTGTGTATATTGGTTATGTTGCATTGTTGCATGTAGTCTGTGTACAATAGAATAGAAGAGTGTACTCGTTCAGTACTGTAGTGCTGTCTGTTCATTTGTGCACACAAGTCCAGCAGTGTAATTATTTTGAATATTGGTAATAAGTCAATGTCTAATGATATTGACAAATATTTTTTTCATGATGCCTGTACAGTCTTTCACACAAATAAAACAGATGTATTAAATTATTTTGAAAAACTTTCTCAGGCTTCAAGGCTTTTTTCCAGGGATTATTATTATTATCATTATTATTATTATTATTATTATTATTATTATTATTATTATTATTATTATTAGTAGTAGTAGTAGTAGTAGTAGTAGTAGTAGTAGTAGTAATAGTAGTAGTAGTAGTAGTAGTGGTAGTAGTAGTAGTAGTAGTAATAGTATCGTAGTCGTTGTAGGCTACAGTTTAGAAATTGCACACTATTAACTGAAAACCTTTATCAATCTTGTATATGATAAAATACTTTCCACATGCCTACCACTCTACTTGACGGTTCAAGCAACACTAAAGGTTACCCTGAGTTTAATCAGGGAATGATGTATTAAAGGCAGATGTTTCCCATCTTGCAAAGTGAAAACACTTCATTTGGGCCATTGGTTGTTTAGTTGGCGTCTACTCCTGTAATGCGTGCTGATATGAGGTCGTGTTGCCCTTTCGTTGCAGTATCCGTCTTATTTTGTCTGTTAGTTCTGCTACAAGCCAATACATTAAAATTTCCACAGCACATTTCTCTGCGACACGACACGTTCAATGAAAACGTAATTAAAGACACAAGCCTCACAAGCCCACTGCCCAGAATTGCCCCTTCAGTTACTCCCAGCGGCCCCCTGATATATCAACAAACTGCACCTTCACCTTCATTAAAACTGTTTGGGCCCATGCCAATGCTGTTCCCCTAGGGTTGATAAGCCTGATTAAATCTGGTTTATTGCTTATGAGATATCGGGGAAATTCACGCTGGACTACTGTATTAAATAGCAAGTAAAGCAGCCAAGACAACACCCACACCTTGAGTTATGAATGGATTAGTGAAACTGGTCCGATCCATGCCGACAGCCCCCTCCCATCCCTCTGGGTCTGCGGTGTTCTAAGCTCTGCCCACGGCCCTGTACATGGGCGTCACCAGGAGCAACCAGCCACATTTCACGAGGATTTGATTGTGAAAATATTGAAAAGAAATGATATGTTCACATGCCTGGCAAAAAAGATAATCTAGGAAAAAAAGATAAAAAAATAATCTTCTTATTGCAGATCAGCAGCTCATACATTTCGGTGAAAGGCTGTCAATTTCACTGTGTGGTTTCCATCTGCCAAATCACCGCAAGTGTATTCAAATCATTCATGAGTGATGGAGTGATGAGTAGAGAAAAGAGAGGGAAAGAGAGAGAGCAGACTCCTGGTGAAACATTCAAGTGGGAAGACAAGTGTCTCACCCTGAAGCACCTTTCAGTATTCATGCAGGCGCTTAAAACATTTATATGGCAAATACCAGACCTGACCCCATGGCCGTGGATCACTGGCCCTCTCATCTGGGATCCAGCAGTCCTACTGTGTTGTAGTGTAACGTCTAATCCTGCAGTCCTACTGTGTTGTAGTGTAACGTCTAATCCAGCAGTCCTACTGTGTTGTAGTGTAACGTCTAATCCTGCAGTCCTACTGTGTTGTAGTGTACCTTCTAATCCAGCAGTCCTACTGTGTTGTAGTGTACCTTCTAATCCAGCAGTACTGTGTTGTAGTGTACCTTCTAATCCAGCAGTACTGTGTTTTAGTGTACCTTCTAATCCAGCAGTACTGTGTTGTAGTGTACCTTCTAATCCAGCAGTACTGTGTTGTAGTGTACCTTCTAATCCAGCAGTCCTACTGTGTTGTAGTGTACCTTCTAATCCAGCAGTACTGTGTTGTAGTGTACCTTCTAATCCAGCAGTCCTACTGTGTTGTAGTGTACCTTCTAATCCAGCAGTCCTACTGTGTTGTAGTATAATTTCTAATCCAGCAGTCCAACTATGTTACAGCAGAATATGATCTAGCCATCCTAGTGTGGTGTAGCAGGCTGGGAACCATAACAACTCAAGTTATATTCTACCTAAGAAAACTTACTTCACAAGGGGATTTCAATAAGTGTAGTTCTTCATTGGCAGGTTTACACAGGGTTGATTTGAAACCTTTGCAGACACTTTTTAACCGCTTACTGTTGCTGGCCGAGTTTGTGCTTGCAAATGACACGCGCACAGATCCCTGCCTCCAGCAACATCATTCATTCATCAACAAGTATGACGTGAAATGAAAGTGAATCGCCCCATTCACCCACATTTCACCTGTGAGCATCAGATGTTCTATGAATCTAAAGTCTGGTTTGTGAGGTGCCAACAACCTGACCAGAAGTAAGTATGTTCTGACAGGATCTCAGGCCTGGGGTTAAGGTCTTTGATAGCCTCACCCTGTTTCAAAGTGCCGGTTCACCTCCCCATCGACCAAGACTTTTGATAAGCCAGCCCTGGTAATGTCTCAACTGTGGAGATTACAGAAGGCTACAGGCAGGCAGACTCTAATTCCAAAAAGGCAGTCATTAAAATCTAGCAGCATCAATGTTGTGTTTCACATGCAATGTATGATGCTGAATATTGAATATTGATATAGAATATTGTTGTTCCTGCTGTTTCCTCTCATCTGGCTGCATTCACTCAACAGCCGCAAACTGCAGTAACTATCCAGCACTATGCGCCATTATAAGTCATTTGTCGAAAAAACACATACAGAGTACAAAAGTGTCACCAATTAGTGCTGGTGGGGTTCAGACGTGTGTGCACGAGGTGTAAACAGGATTAAGGGAACGGTTTCACTAAGTCTGACAGGATGCTTGGGGCTGACTTTCTACATGTATGTATGATTCAAAGGTGGAAAATGTGAGTGCTGCCGTTACATGGTGCCCAGAGCATGTTTACATGACCCATTGTATAGAGACAGGTCAGTGTGGGAACTCACATCTACACATCACATCTACCAAGGTGGTGCATTTTGCTGTGAAAGCGAAATAACTGAACCAAAGCTGTATTTTGCAGATTAACTTCACCAACATGCATTTGACCGTTAAACACATATATTGTAATTGTGATTTGATGTTCAGCAAATGACATAACTTCCAATGAAACTATTGTGAAGAGTCCAACTTGAATATATAAGCAAAGTTACAACTATAAGTGGAAGGGGAACTAAAGACTCGCTTGACAATAAACCAGTTTCTTCTGTCATTGTTACGTCCATTATAGGTGTAGCCAGGTAATAAATCATTGGTGGCATGTTTCAGAAGCATTTCCCACAGTAAATGTGCCAAAGTAGAAGCTCTAGTGTAGGAAGTGCAGATAGAGCTTCTGAGAATGTTTGCCGTTGCTTTTTGCGGCTGATTACCTTTTTGGAATCGTCTCTTTGACCTTTGGATTCATGGAAGCTGCTGTAGCCATCGAATAAATACATGACCTCCTTTCAAGCAATGCATGTTAAATAAAACAGACAAGAACTAGAAAGAACGAAAAGTGGAGAAAAACATGGGTTTGCATTGTAATCACACTGGCCATTTTGTATGATCTGCATATGTTTCGAGAACATTTGACTGTGTGTGTGCTTCATACTGTGGGCTTTCCTTTAACATGTCTGATTTTTTGAAGGGCAATTAAAGGCAAAGTTAATGAAATCCATTTCAGGTAGTTCAATGAGGTGGTGATTCAGGTCACGCTGAACGCCCGGCTCTCAGCAGACTAGTGCCCTTAACTAAAGCAGCATTTTGATTGTGATTATTCTTGGGTCTTGGCTGTCCAAATCAAGTGTGCTATGAGCTTCTCAGTGGAAGGACTCCAAACATCACCTTATAACCCTAGAGACATGTCTAGAGTATGAAGCATGCAGACAAATTCAACCGCTATTAGTTGCTAGTGCTATGTAGTCATTTAGCAAGACTGAATGAAAAAAAACAAAACTATAAATGTTTATTGATTATGAAAAAAGAAACAATCCAAATCTGCATATTTTGAACTTTATTTTTTAATATAAAGTGTATATGTATAGAAAGTTCAAAATAAAATGATATGTAAATAACATTAATTTGCATTTTAAAATAAATTGGTCCAAAAGGAGGTGCGTAAGGGGTTAATAAACCCACTACTACTACGGTCATTGTTGTCATTTTGTAATTATCATTATCATTTCCCATTTTTCAGTTCCTCAAGTTACCTTTACATTTAGGTAGTATACCTGTACAGGAGTGCTGCGATCGAGAGTGCGGCTGCTTTTGTAATGATGTGACTTTTTTTTTCTCTTCTCCTTTCTTTTTCTTTTTCTTTTTAACCTATTTTCTGTCCGTATATGTTTCATTGAAAGGATTTAATTGAAAGGATCTGATGACAAGATATAAATATGCAAATAAAAAGTTTAATAACAAAATAAATTGGTCCACTCACAGCTCTCTGCTCTTGGATAATCCGGCCCTACTTAGAAACGCCCAGGGCCACCACCTGACCTCTGAGACTGGGGACACGACTGACCGCTAAGAAATGAATGGAAAGTGTTTAAGTACCGTCTGGCATTCACAAGAAAGCGCCAGGAGGAGTAAGACATGAAATAAACAGTGGCCAAGCAGACCTAGTGGGCCAGAGTGACTCACACTGATCCAATCAGTTTCAAATCATTTGACTGAGAGAATTTTGCTGGCCCCCTGCCATGGCAGAAAACAAGAGGAAGAGCTCTGACATTCATCGGTCACCGGGGAATAAAGGCAAAACCTACAGGCCACAAGAGCATTCAGCTGCTGGGACGTCATTTGGGCACGTAATTCCACACTTGGAGGAGGAATAACAATTCCTGGCCCCACTGTCGACAGGCTCCTACACACACAAACTCAAAAGTGTTAATTGCTCACATTGTGGCTTCTATGGGCGATATACGTTGCAGATGACTCCTGGAAGAGTCTACTTAAAAGTGTTATTTTTAGGGAGCAGCAAAAGTTAGGATGAACAAGCTTTGTCCCTGCAAATAAGAAGGCCCTAAAAAGCAAACTATTGAGGTGTTTTCCTCTGGCCGGAGGCTGATGCTCCTGCAGAGTAATGCTGTCAACCAGAGCCCCAGGGGACAATGACCAGCCAGAGATGTCGCATTTTGTTGAGCCGTGCTTTTGTTGAGTTTGTTGAGATGATGTTGGGGGGAATTGTGTGGTTACAATATATAATCACAAATACTGATCCTACTGAAAACATAACCAGAAATGTCCAATCCAAATACTCATGTTTGTTGTTCTCATGGAAATGAAGTTGCAATTTCCCACCTTGGGATTAATAAAGTATTTTCTATTCTATTCTTAAGTGAATGTGTTGTAATGAAGCCGGTAGTCTTGACAGACATCTACTAATGCACATTGAATTAGAGAAAGGTGTTGATACTCAAGTTAATTTGAGTGTTAAGGTCAAGTGTGTCGTCAATTCAAATCACATCATGTTGTCATCATCATCATCATTATGCATATCAATTACTGCATTGGCTTCATTAAATCAAAATGTCATGTTATAGGGAAGGATTCCTCTGGCTGCTCTTAATTTGACCTCCTAATGAATCAAATTATCAACATTATAGACTAATTCTAATGTTAAACATATAATACAGCTGTGTGAACTTGGTAAATGTGGTGTGAAATAAATGGTATGGAATCACAAACGGCAATGACAGGCATCCACGTAGGCCTGTCATTCCCCGTGACACTGACATGTTGAGGAAGTAGGCCTGTCATTCCCCGTGACACTGACATGTTGAAGAAGTAGGCCTGTCATTCCCCGCGACACTGACATGTTGAAGAAGTAGGCCTGTCATTCCCCGTGACACTGACATGTTGAGGAAGTAGGCCTGTCATTCCCCGCGACACTGACATGTTGAAGAAGTAGGCCTGTCATTCCCCGCGACACCGACATATTGAAGAATTTGACTAACTTCACTTCTCAGACAGTGCAAGGGCTCCCCCTGGTTCCACAAAGAAGGAATGCATTATTGGACTGAAGATGGTACCGTTGGTACAACCCAAAGGTTTGAGCTATCATTATTTCTGATGGTACTGGGTGTAAGGGCTCCTACTTGTGAAGGTTCAACACAAAATGACTGTCGTTTGGGCTCTACTGTTGAATAAGCCTACAAACTAAAAGTCAACATTTTAGGCAAAGGCAAAACAGTAAACTTTCTAAATTTAAAATGTATTCAGATTAGTTTAAAAGTGGGCTGAGATAATTATACTCTTTGGCATAGCATGTATTTTGTACAGAATCAAATGAGAAAACAAACGCCACTATTAAAAAGCCACTATTTATTAATGAAATGTCAGTGTTACCAAAGCAGATTAGATGTGAAACATACCTTTCTCTAGAAATGGCAATATATAATAAGCCAATGTATTTTTTTATTTTCAGAATTGAACTATGGGGTGAAGAGAGAATGTTCTTTATAACGTACCTTATAACCTTATACCTTATAACGTTTTGATAGATGTAACCTCTGCAAAATAACTAAACTAATCAACACCTCAAATGCTGGGAGTGATTCAGACCCAGTTCTGTTGCCAGGCAAGACATTTGATAATACCCAAAATATCATCAACAACAAATGACAATGAAACAGTGCAGTTCTTCAGTGTTGCGAAACATACAATTCTTATCATATTTTCTCATTAAGTCAGAACAATCGGTAGTTGGTAGTGAAATCCACAGTCAAAATATCACCCCTCTATTTGCATTTTTCTATTAAAATATCTCGGCATCACAGATGCACAAATGAATATACAAGTCATAGATATAAAATTGTTACAAAATATTTCCTTTTATAATAGTGGAATACCTAATGATACAGATAAAACAGGGCATTTTTTTATTCTTGACAAAAAATACAATGACTTTTCACTGGAAAAACTTCAAAAACAAATATATGACTTAAAACTATAAGCTAGTATGGTTGGTTGAAGGCTAAAGGCAATGCAATTCTTTCCTTCACCTAATATGACATTTTCAATTCCATGAGACAGATTTATGATGATGACAAAGGAATAGGAAGGACAGATATGTTGCCACTAACCACCAAGCTATTGCTATGATGCAGTCCTCCTTTCTAACCGACTAATCGGCTTCCCTTTGCTACACATTCATATGCACTCTTCACACCGCATAGCACTTAAGCACATTTCTACCAAAACAAAACATAGGTACACATTCAACCAATTATTCCAAGTTCAGTAGCAGCCATTTAAATAAAAATTAAACAAAGACTTTCTGCATTGTCGTAAATACCTCTTGGGAACCCTATGACTTTTGCATCAACAACCAGGTTTTTCAAAAGGGAACTAACAATGACTTCATCGTATCAAATATGTACCTCACTTAAGACCAACTGGCGCAGCAATAAGAAATGAAATAAATATAGAAAATAAAAATACAACAAATAAGAAAATCAGTAGCACAGAATCTTGACATTCATTTTAGCAATTTTCATCAAGATCTCTACAGAGCTTATTATATTAATGACAGAATAATAATTTGTATAATAATTTAATCATATAATAGATGTATAACAGACTGGAAGCAGGCATTTAATAATTATACAGTTATAGTCGAAACAGCCAAAAAATTGACGAGTTCAATTTAGTGTTAGTATTAGAATTCAACTCTAATTCTATAAATTAGAGTTGAACCATATAAAAAATTATTTGTCCATAAGCCTTTACCACCTTTGTCGCTGTATAATTGATATACATAATTAAACATTGTTATACATTGTTCAGATCTGGGCATTTACAATGAGTAGCCAAGCACTTGAAAACAAAGCAAATAAACAAAGTCACACAATAATCTGTTCTGTGATATTGGACAAACATAACTTTTTATGCCTTTTGGAGATCAGTCGAGCACCCAAGTAGCATAGCCTATGATTGTTAACTACCAACCAAAAGAATGCCCAACAATATTGAGAATGCTACGCTAATACAAATCTAACGCTTATAACCAATCGCATCGTAAACTCTTCAAAATCCTGATTTAGACGACAATCAAAAAGCACAACAATAATACCCAGCATAAACCAATGACAATGTCTCACTGACTTTCAAAAGCTGGACAACTGGAAGGATTAAGGTACCACACAGGGTTTGCCTTCCGTTGTAAAACTTTGGTTGAGAAATTTAATTAAAAAAGAAAAAGAGCTAAATTAATTTTTCCCCAAATGTAAAACTAAAAGTCTATCCTTAACAACGAAGCAAAGCGCCAACAGGCATTTCCCTTTACTACGTCATCAGCCTGACACTCACTAGTCTTTCAACATGGCTTGACCTTTCTATGTTTATATCAATTACTGTTATTGATATTGCTCACGGAGCCGGAGACAAAAAAAAGATTATTTTGTTTTCTTCTTGTTTTCTTGGTCTTGGGCGAAACATAAGAAAAAAGTACTCAAAGTGCAACAGCTTCCTGTAAGTCCAAAAATATAAAAGTACACGCCCGATTATAGTCCCAATATATACACACATCCCTATATCGTGACACATTAAAAGTGGTCTGTATAAAGAAAAGTAAGTCCATTGGGCATCATTTTGAGAACCAAAAGGACGGCTGCCTTCATTAACTTAATTTACCTGCACCAAGCTGGACAGGTGGGGGGGACGGAGGAAGGGAGGGAGGGAGGGGGAGAGGGAGAGGGAGAGGGAGAGAGAGAGAGAGAGAGAGAGAGAGAGAGAGAGAGAGAGAGAGAGAGAGAGAGAGGTGTCAATCCACCCACTCCACTGTCTTCCTTCACACCCCACAGTCGTTGCTCCTGTCCAGGACCTTGCGAGACAGGATGAGGGCAGTGGAGAGACAGGCCACAGAGGTGTGGAACAGCAGCTGCCACACGTTCCTCAAGCCAAACAGGTAGGAGTTGCATAGCACCAGAACAACCAGCAAGGAGGCGGACTTGAACCTCTTGTGGGATGAGTGGAAGAGATACAGGTGGCACTGTTGGGAGAAATCCATCGGTCTTAGCAAGGACTTCTGAAACATTACAAGGCATCATTTTTGAGCTGCAACACCAAAATAAATGTGTCTTACTTGAAAGAGACAGAAAACAAATGCCATGAGAAATGCCACAACACTCCATAGTGAGTCATAGTCATCCTGTGTAAAAAAAAAGAAGAGATGTCACATTTACAGATTTCATATTCAGAATGTGTCTATCCTTTCTATAGAGCCTATCCATGATAAGCTTAAGAATATAATATTACATTGAAAAACTGTTTATTGTTGCTGCATGACTGAAAAACATGCTTAGCAAGTTGTGTTTTTGTCATTTAGCATACACTTTTATTCAAAAACACGCTGAACTCAAATACTGACAGTCATAACAGTTATGGGATATACGTAGGTCTTGCTCAGAGATGCCCACAGGTAGACTGTGTACATCGGAGTAAGCCCTCTTAAGACACACAATGGACCACAAATGGAAAGATTGTACGGATCGACTCAAGGCTTGCAATGCCGCCCTCTTACCTGGAATGTGTACTCTATGAGGTGGACGCCCCGGATGAGGTTTACAGACGCACACATGATGTTGAGGACCAAGGACAAGATGCCCGCTGGAGTCACCGCTTCTAGTCTCACATTCTGACCTACGCAGCCACAACACACGATTGGACCGCACAAGTTAGATTTAGATACACACTACAAGATTACTCAAAGACAACTTCCAGTTGCTATGTTCACACGCAATAAAATGAAACTACAATGTTTTGCTCAAGGAGTCATTCGGGTTAGGCTGAAGATATTGTGGAACAAACACAGTACCTTTTGGGTATCAAACCCCATAGCTTTTGGGGGATCAATCCCAGTACTTTTTGGAGGATCAAACCCAGGACCTTTTTGGGGATCAAAGCCATCACCTTTTGGCTTGGCCAGCCAAGGTGTTAAGACAATCTGTACCCTTATTACTTTTGAATAAGTATTATACTATCTATATATAAAGCAATGTCCTCTGGGATCATTTAAATATTTCTGTCTGTCATATAAAGCTTAGTAACTAACACCTGATATTACAGGTTCATTATAGGACCTACCAGCCCCGGGAGAGTGCTCAACGTGTCCGTTGGCCAGCCCGTTGGTTAGCTCCAGCTCCTCTAAAGTCAGCACTTTTGGAGGGTGTCTTTTGAGGTCATCCTGGACCTCAGCCAGCGTGACCTCCAGCACTGGGCCGCCTCCGATCTGGTTGTATTGCTGCTTTAGCTTCTGAATCGTGTCGTCTGTATCAGATGACATGAACAGCACATATTTACCATGTAGTACTGAATCGTGTGCCACTCCCTAATGTTGAACCTTCCTCCAACTACTCACCAAATTCCAAAAAGGGATATGGCCTGGCGGCTAGACTGACCGCAGTGCTATCAAAGCACGCCTTGAATGCCCAACACAAGTCCTCCAGAAAACAAAAGGCCTTGGCAACAGAGAGGCCGCGGTGGCACACGGCCATGTAGGACACACCCTCTGAAGAAACGAAGCTACAACATTGGGAGGGAGATGTGTATATTAGTTAATAAACAGCCACCAAGGTCATCAGCAGTTTGGCTTCTGCCACCATAGATATTGATAACCTAGATGAGCGTAAATCAAAACACGATGTGTGTACTGCTTAGTCGGACATATCTGTGTGAGTGTTGATGCTGAGTTCCTACTATATGTTTAGGTCCTGGCCCTTGACCGTCCCTCTCTCGGGGAAACAGCTCAGTGCCTTGCTCATCTTCCTGATCTGCTGCTTCCTTTCCTGGAGTTCTCGGTTGTGCGCAAAGTCCGTGGAGGCTGAGAGGGGGAGGCCGTCTCTCACCCGAACCACAAAAGCAAAAATGATCATTGGCATGGTCCACTTGGCCAATGAATCACACACCGTCTACATCTGAAGAAATCTGGCTCGTCGTCACTGAACGTAGTCATCACTCTGTGTATTAAGAGGTTGTTTTAGGTCGTTTTATAGTTGAAGTGGCAACCAAGGCAGTGTAGAACATAACATGCATAACATTGCAGCGATATCGATGGATCAGTATGTGTGGACTTGTACGCTGGTTGGCACCCTTACCTCAATATCCCTTGATTCATATTGCCAAATAGCTAGTGTATCTTGAGAGGTAACAACATGTTGTAGAAAAACTTGTAACTGTATAAATACGCAAAATAACCGTAGACGTATTTTGATTTCAGCGAGTTTCGAGGAAATTTGAAATCTTGTTATATTGAGCACGTTGTATTTGTGAACATCAACAAGCTAGCACGGCTCTGTGTTGTTCTTCCTGGTCGACCACAACACACGGGTACCCAGAAGGGACAAAAGAGGTTGGCAGCGTCGTTCGTACGCTTCGATCGTACGCTTCCCTTCGTTCCCGGGCACGTTGGTCTCACTACGGAACGAGATGCTCCAGTTGTTCTCGTTATTGGCGAGAGAGGGAGGGCGGGACATTCAGTGACATGGGTTTAGCAGCGAGAGAGAGGGAAGGGCTTTCGATAGAGGGATATCCGTATCCGTTCCATGTTAAGCATATAGTGAAGTCCAAAATTCCAATATATTTCAATAAAAAGTCCATATTTACTGTCCTAGTCGTTGTTGGCCTTGTCATGTTCTTTTAGCTAATTGGGTAGTATAATACCGGATGTTGCGTTAAGGTAGACCGGGATAACACTACAATTCCGGATCCTCTCAGCTCAAGTAAAGTAGGCTTCCAGACACCAGTCAGTGACCAACTGCTAGCCAGCTGTCCGAGGGGTGCGACTATATACAGGTATGTTAATCTTTTGTCGTGGAACATTTACAATTTTCTAGACGGAATAATGTTTGGACTATGTCTTCTTAGCGTGGTTGTGATTTGCTACTCGTTTAGCAACTCACACGTCCCGTTTTAGAAACTGTAGTAGCCACAAACGGCTAGCTACTATGATAACTGATGGGATTATTTTATAAACGGCATACGTGTTTACTTATGTTTGGGATTCATATTGCTATCCCATTGTTGAAGTGTATACTAGAGAACCTCTAGTCATTAGCTTTGGTACGTAACATCAACAATAAGTCTATTTTTAGCATTTCAAGGTGTTTTGTTACTGACAACAGTTCCTGGTTTTGAGTCAAGAGGTTTTGTGTTTTTTCCCCAAAATTCAACGTTATAAATCCAAACTCTTTATCTATAGATTTGTTTCCTTCGCCTTACGTCCATCTAGAACACTCATTCTGTCCGATTGTGTTGCTTCTCTGCAGTGTGAACTGTGTTCAGCATGAGGCCTATGTCCTGGGACAAGTATTGTCCTAGAGCTCGACTTTAAGATCATGTGTGGTCTATAGTGAACTCGGTGCCTCTCAGGACGACAACACAAGGCGTCCAACCTTCACCACGCACGACCTGCTATAACAACGCTATTAATAGAACCCAGTGCAACACCTCATGTTGTGGGGAGAGACATTCATTGAACTGTCTCTGGTTTATGCCTAGTTATTGAAATGGATACACGGTAGTGTGTAAATTAAAATCCACGTCGCAGTCGTAAAATACATGTTTGACTATTGTTTGCATAAGGGTTGAATTATTCTAATTCTAATTATTATTTATATTATATTTATATTCCAGTCCTTGTGTATAGATGTTGAGCAGGCACAATTGAAAAGTAGTGGATTTGTGTTGGGTCTTACTAAATTGTTGACATCATGGGGAAATATTAACTTTTATTCAGACTTTATAACCTACAAAAACTCAGTGAAACACATTCCGTAGTAGTTATGTTGCATGTTTGTCCAGTTCTAGCAGCATCGTGTGGAACATTCTGTTCCAACAATTCGACTCCAGGTTAGGTTTCTGTGTAGTACATTATTTTCAAAATCTGACCAAAACTTTTCCCTTCCGGCATTGGTATGAATCTGTATGTAAAGGCATAACCTTTTTTACGTTTAATCAACCCTAGTACAACCTGTTGTTGCTGTTCTGTGACATAGACTGTAGACCGGCTGTAAAAACAGGGAGGCGTCACAGTGAATTGTTTTGCATGCTGTTGCATTTCCCCATTGACTTCACTGATATACCCCTCTCTCTCTCTTTCCCTCTCTTTCTTGCTCAAGTCTTGCCTCCAGTCTTATCCTTGTAACCACACACTTTCCCACACACTTTTTTTGGACTTCTGTTGACGTTGGACAGTTTAAATGGGAAATGCCCTGTTTATAACTTTTCACAGGTTAACGTGCTGGTGCTTTGAACTGTTGTAGGTCAAACTGACTGTAACCACAATGGGAGTGAAAGACCGGCCTCAGTGCTACTTTGATGTGGAGCTCAACCGGGAGCCTGGTAAGAGACTGAAGGATTCATTGTATTGAAGATCTCCATTGGTATCTCATTCAGTTTCTTTCAGTCCCCAGACCATGTTCTGTTCTAACTTTGTTTGGGTTGCAGGCTACTTGGTCAATATGTCAATTAGTAGATTTGTGATTGTATCCAAGATACAGTTGGTTTGATTGTTTGTGTGTATATTTGTTATTATTATTGAGTCTTTCTTCACTACATCATGTGTCTGGTCTTGGTTGGCCAGAACATTATTTTGTATTATTGTTTGAATAATTTGTATTATTATTCTGGAATATCGTGGCAGATCATTATTTCTGGGTAAAGATGGAAAAATTAAATGGCACCTGTGTCACAAGTGTTGTTTTTCTCCAGGTGAAATAATTTGATATTACAATTCCAATTGAATTAGAGTGAATGTCCCCTTAAGACCACCATCTTTGTGTAGATCTCTATACTTCCTCACCTTGATCACATGTTTTAGGGTCTGGTCAGGCTTTGATGGGTGTACAATATACACTGATAGCATGTTCCAATAAAGACTGTTTGATAAAGTGCAATATAATGTTCTAGAAACAAGAAGTAAAAATGCAGTTCAAATATTTGTATTGATTTCATTCATTTATGTGTCTTAATTTAAGTTGGTTTGTATAAACCATCCCATTAAGCAAGTTTAAAATGTTTCTTTTTGATGACCTTTCTTTGAGTCTTTTCTTTTTTGTTTTTCTGCAGTTGGGCGAATCGTTTTTCAACTTTTCTCAGACATCTGTCCCAAGACAAGTAAAAACTTCCTCTGCTTGTGCACAGGCAAGTACTTTATGGTCTTTTTGCCACTTCAGTAGATAAGTAACATCTCCACATTTAAATCAAAATGTTGAAGCATGGCAGCGAGAGAGAATGAAGTTATCTTATTTATGATGCTTTTAAATACCCCTAAATCTCAATGTCCTTGTTTACTCAACTGAATATGAATGACATTAAACCAACCCTGGTCATTTGCCAAATCCTTATTGCACTCTCCAGAGGGCTGGAGATGTGGTTCTCAGTTCTGCAAATACGGTAAAAGGAGGAGAGTTGAAGGGGACATTTCAGTATGTAGTTAATGTGTCAGTATCTAATGTTATGAGGGTCCGAGGAGGAAGGTATCTAATGGAAGAATCGCTACAACATGCCATTTGGTGGCCATTTTGATAAATGTTCCTTCCAATACGTTCTTATTCAGGGTGGGCCTAGTGGGAACCCTGACCCTGGCTGGGTTGCTACCATGCTCCTTAACAGCTGAGAAAGTAGGGCCATGTTGAGCCAGACATGATGACCATAAAGTATGGATTCTAGGTACATGGTGTTCATAGCTATGCGCGGAGGGATGGACTCAGGCCTTGTGCTGCTATCCTTAAAGGTCATTCCACTGGGATAACCAGGCTGCAGCAGACCAGCATGGACATGGTCGTAAATCCGGGGCTAGAAGACAAATCAATCCTGCCTCTCATTTTTCACCCTCACTGGCCGCCAGCAACATGATGTTGGCAGAAGGCGGTGGGGGGCGGAGAATTGGAGGCTGTTGATTGGTCAATTGCCTTCCTTTCGTCCAAGGGTCCAGAAAGTACCATGGCACACTCTTGGTGGCTATGTCTCGGTCTGGGCCTCTCTGTATGTCGGCCTAGTTTCTCTTGTTGGTTCCCTCTGAAACCCACCAATGTGTCCAATGGTCGGACGGTGCGTTCCTCCCCTGACAGGCATCAAGTACAATGTCTCTGTCCTGGTCTCACAGCTCTCACTCTCTCCCTTGCTCTCGTTCTATTGGTTTAGTTTCCCTGGCTCTCTCTGAAAGCCTGCGAATGTGTCCTTTTTCCTTTTGCATAAGAACCTGCCCGTTTTTGTCGCCTATAAGAAACCAAATCATTGCCTCAATCGTCGGAATCAAAAAGCAGGGCACACTACCGACCTGACCAGTTACACAGCCAGCTTTCTGTGTCCAGGAAGCGCTCTCTCTCTCTCTCTCTCTCTCTCTCTCTCTCTCTCTCTCTCTCTCTCTCTCTCTCTCTCTCTCTCTCTCTCTCTCTCTCTCTCTCTCTCTCTCTCTCTCTCTCTCTCTCTCTCTCTCTCTCTCTCTCTCTCTCTCTCTCTCTCTCTCTCTCTCTCTCTCTCTCTCTCTCTCTCTCTCTCTCTCTCTCTCTCTCACCCCCCCCCCCCCCCCCATAAAAGCTCTCAGGCCACCTCTTCTGTGACCTGATTGAAAAAGGGGAGGAATCTCCCCACAGGGTCTTTAGTTTTACCTCATGTCTCCGAGCCATGGCTCCCATGAAGGGGCAAAGCTGTGTGAAACAACCGCGTTGCGCGGGAGACCCCGCGAGGGAACGCTCCTGTGAGGTTATGGGGTTCGTTAGCACCAGCACCCCCACCTGCGGGTTCATTACAGCGTGTTGGATTAACATCATGCTGGGTGGGGGTGTGTCGGGGATTGAAACGTGAAGCGTTCAGCAACACATTTTGTTCAGTGCTCACCGCAACTCCAGGCTTCTGGTATATTACAGCAGCACTTTTTTTTTAATAGTCGCAGACCTGTTGCCTATTTATTGTAGTATAAAACGCAATAAACGCTCCGTCATGTTTTTTTTTTGTTTGCAGGGGAAAAGGGAACTGGCAAAACCACAGGGAAAGAGCTGTGCTACAAAGGTTCCACGTTCCACAGAGTGGTAAAGAACTTCATGGTCCAAGGAGGAGACTTTACTGAAGGTGATTATTATGCTCTTTCTGACACATGTTCTACCAGCACAGTCGATGCAAGATGCTCCATGATGAATCATTATCATCATCATGAGTCTTTCCACTGCTCTCTAGGGAATGGCAGAGGGGGGGAGTCGATATATGGAGGCTACTTTGAAGGTGAGCAGAAAGTCCTTTATCGTCCCTCGTATTTAGAAACCTTGTCCGTGTCTCCATAGTGGCCACGTTTCAATGTGCATGCTGAGCGGTAAAGCCGGGTGTCCTGTGATTTCCTTTATTTTTTGGTGTACGTTCTTTTCACCCTACCTTCTGACCTCTGTGACCTCTGCGGTCTGGTTTTGACTTTTTGTGTCGTGAAAGTAGTCAGCTCTTTGCAAATCAGCATGGAGGCTAGGCATTCTCTCTTCATTGAAAGCTACGATCTTTCCTGCCTAAAATTTTCAACATATTCTTTTATTTATAGAGTGGTCTTTTGCAAAAATGAGAAGGTAAGACATATACACAGCTCAGTAACACCATGCCACATTTGCCCCCTGCCCAAAGTTCAAGAACCCACTTCCAAAGCCTTAATGTTGATTGTGTCAGTCCAAATGTAAAATCTATGCTATAAAAGCTATGCTGCTGGCCATTATACAGAGTGTCATTTACATACACCCTGTGCACAGAGTGTCATTTACATACACCCTGTGCAATGTCTTCACAGATCCCATTACAATTCACAATGCCTTACAAACTATCAGTGCTTTTTTGAGTCACAAAATGTCCACAGTGAAGTTGCTTGTACATGCTACTTCCTTACTCAACTGGAATACCTCCTTTGTATGTCTTTGCATATATCCGGTATGTTTTAGAAGTAATACCTTCTTGGGACAACTCCAAACGTTATTTAAAGCTTCACAAAGCACATTCTCTTAACAGGCAGCTGAGAGAGGTAAGCTACATTTAAACACCCTGTCGGATGAGATCCTCCACTCCACATTACTTATGCTACACCCCCTTTAGAATGGCAGTCCTCCAGGAACTAGTCGGGCCCATTAGTGAGACCGTCTCCCCTCTTGTTCCCCCTCCCCCCCCTCCCGTCAGATGAGAACCTCCTTCTCAAACACGACAAGGCCTTCCTGCTGTCCATGGCGAACCGCGGCAAGGACACCAACGGCTCGCAGTTCTTCATGTGAGTACGCCACCGCCGCCGCCCCCCCTGTCTCACCGTAGCGTATCTCCACGCTCTGCAGCCCCCGTGTCATCGCTTTAGTTGATGTCCACGCATGGCAGGTTGAGAGTTGAGTTTTGTGTTTAACTTTATCCTCGTAGCTTTGATCCATCAAGTCAAAATGTGTCATTCCACGGCAACACCCAGAAATAAGCATAACCCCCACCCCCGACCCGCTCTGTTAGAGTTCACAGTGCAGAGCAACATGGACGCTTGTCACCAACAAATGTGTTACATTTTCTCTCTACACGTTTTCTGTAAAATTTGCAGAAACTCTAACATCCTGCCCTTCCAAGGTAATGTGTCTCTCCAAGGCTGTGTTCTCTCACTCGCTGTCTCTGTGCCTCTCGTTTTCTCTCTCGCTCTCTCTCTCCTCTCTGTCTCTCACTCACTTGATTTATTCACTACTCTGTTTTTGGAAAAGTTTTGTAGAGTATGACCCTTTTGTAATAACAACAAGACACAAATCACTTGAGATGCCAAATAGAATTTGAGTGCATTCTCTAGGCCTGTCACACAGCAGGCTAGCAGCACTGTTACTGTAGCTGTGTTTGTTCTTCTGAAGACGAGTGTCAGGGCAACGCCACGTAGTACATCATGTTATCCTACTTCGCATAATCCAGTCCAGATTTGATCAGTGGCTGTTCACCATACAATGTGAGAGTTGATTATTGAATCTTACATGAAGCAGTTTCTAACATCTATGTCGATAAAGCAAACTCATTTGTTGTGTGGTTGTTCCCAAGGAAACTTGATTTGTACTGATTCTGTTCCTGTCCTTTGTCCCCCCCCCCCCACCTCCCTGTTTCATGAACCCTCCCCTTGTTTGGCCCCGTCTGGCTTGGTTACTGTGTGGATGTTCTCCATGCAGTACAACCAAGATGGCTCCTCACCTCGATGGGTAAGCCTGACTGACAAACACATTGATTGGTGATTATTGAGCACACTGAATCCCCCGGAAATATTGTCCTCATCCATATTAATGGATGTGAGACTAATACTATTTCATCTTACTATATAGTCAGACCTTAGCAGACCTTCCAAAGCAACGTGCAGGGAATTCTTGTGTGGATGCAAGAAATCAATGAGCTAGGGGTTGGTCATCCTATTCAAGTATGCCTACAGTTGTGTACATAATGGCTCCGACCCAGAGCCCTTTAAAGGGCTCTGGGTAAAGCACACTCACCGCTGGGGCGTCCTCGCCCTGATTGTGCTAACACGCGCTCTACAATTCAACCATGGTGTCTTCCCACAGAGTGCACGTGGTCTTCGGGCTCGTCATCTCTGGCTTCGAGGTGATCAAGAAGATCGAGGGGCTGAAGACGGACTCTGCCAGCAGGCCCTACGCTGACGTCAGAGTGGTCGACTGTGGGCAACTCATCACCAAGTCCGCCTGCGATGGTGAGTGTTGGCAGTCTTCACTTTCTGAACGTCGAATGCTTTGACAACACTGGAGTCATTGGCTGTATTTGCTTTCATAGTCTTTTAAAATTGGCTCTGTATTATTTGATTTTAATTGTATTTAGTTCACGTTGCAGTTAGTGGTTGACATTTATTTCCAAGGTTTTTATTATATTTACTGATGGAACAAAAACACATTTGGCAGTAGCGTGAAATTAGGTGCAGTACTATTGAAATGACAGGATTTTGTCCCATCAAATGGTGTTCCAGTTGTATTTTGTCACAATAATGATGTATCCTGTACTATCCTTTACAAAACTGAAAGAAATCCTGCAACAATTGAATCATTGTGTTTTGAATAGCTGTACCCAGTGAGCCAAAAAACAAGCTCTGTTCCTTGCCTATCAATGTAACTGGGTCATTTAGTTTTGTGCACATACTCTAAGTGGATGGCATTTTGATGCTGTCCCAGCATTAGAGCTGGCCTGTAACCTGATCTTCTGTTTAACAGGGGATCAGTGGTGCAATCTGTGTACAGTTGAGTTGGCAGCACATGCGTTCGCACCCAGAGCCCAGCTTTCTTTCACCAGCCACAACAAAAGCTGCTTCTGTTGTGGTAGCTTAATGCTAACCACATTTAAACTAGTCTTCGCCTTTCAAGGAGGCTTACATGTTGTTGTTTTTGTAATGAGAACAAAGCATGTTTTTATATTAGGTGTATAGCTATTATTAATCCTTCTTCTGACACATTTTTGCTTTGTTTAGGGTTTCTGACTCGATTAGTGAAGGTCTATTCTCGGTTTTTCCACCATCTAACGCCACATGTATCACCTATCTTCCTCCAGTGCTTGAGGGCAAGAGAAAGCGAGCCTCCCAATCTGCAGACCTGTCAGCTCCCAGGAGTCGTCCTCCGCCGTGGAGTCCGAGAGGGAAGCTGACAAACGCTCGCAGCGAAAGCGCAGGAGACATGCCAGGAGCACGCGCTCGGCAAAGAGGCCAAAATATTCTGCCGTCGTCCCTTCTGATCAGGGGTAACTTTACCGCTACGTTGTACCCTTACACGACCAACCTGATCAGGGGTAACTTTACCGCCACGTTGTACCCTTACACGACCAACCTGATCAGGGGTAACTTTACCGCCACGTTGTACCCTTACACGACCAACCTGATCAGGGGTAACTTTACCGCCACGTTGTACCCTTACACGACCAACCTGATCAGGGGTAACTTCACCGCCACGTTGTACCCTTACACGACCAACCTGATCAGGGGTAACTTCACCGCCACGTTGTACCCTTACACGACCAACCTGATCAGGGGTAACTTTACCGCCACGTTGTACCTTACACGACCAACCTGATCAGGGGTAACTTTACCGCTACGTTGTACCCTTACACGACCAACCTGATCAGGGTTAACTTTACCGCTACGTTGTACCCTTACACGACCAACCAACCTTGATCAGCAGTCGTATTTACTATCCAATTTACTATTGTCAATTGTTCTTGGCAGTAGCATAAATAAGGTGCAATGCTATTGGCATGACAGGATTGTGTCATGCCAATAGTGCCAATAATGGTGCCAATAATACGTTTCAGAGCTGTTATTTGAGTGGTTTGTCCAAAGTGCCACAGCTATCCCATGGCAATAAGTGAGTGAAATGCTCTGTGACAATGTCTGTTGTGAGTTGACTGCGCCTCCCTCAGTATGAGGCACAACAGAGAGTTCAGACTGCTCCTGGTGTCTCTTCTTTTGGGGAATCCATCTTTCCTGTCAATCACAAACAAGTGTGTGAACTGCATCACTTGTCAATGGCAGAGAGCTGTTGTAAGGGACGGGACATTGTCTTGATTGTTTAGTTTCAAAATCTTGCTCTCTTCTGCTTTTTTCTGCTCCCAACTGTCAAATCTTACCTACAACACCTTTCAAAGTAGACGCTTTTATCCAAAGCAAAACACATTGGCCCTCATTTATCAAACGAGCGTACGACAGAAAACGGGCGTAAAACGGACGTACGCTCATTTCCACGTTGAGCTTGGCATTTATCAATTTGAACGTGAGCGCAGGCTGCGACAAAATCTCACGCTCGTGTACGCAACTTTTTCGCAACTTTTTCGAGTGTGACCAGTGGTGAGACATATATCCGCAAGAGTCGGACAACTTTTTCTTCACCTTATTCGGAATAAAATAATTTTAACGCAATGCAAACAATAGCCTATAGGTCAAATGTGCAATGTTTTAAGCTGGATCAATTTAACATCAATTTTACATTTAATTAATTATTCAATTAATTATTTACCTCTTCTGTAGCCCGCTGAACATGGGGCACACTGTTGACTGCAACAGTGATTTGTTTCCATATAGCATTTTTTTTGCTTGCCCTTAATTAGATTAGATTAGATTCAACTTTATTGTCATTGTGCAGAGTACAAGTACAGGGACAACGAAATGCAGTTGGCGTTCTAACCAGAAGTGCAAATGAGCGATAAAGGTGCGGGTTGAAATGCAGAAATGCAGAATAAGGTGCAGAGTGCAAAATTGAAAAACATGAAAAGTGGTAGTAGTTATTAAAGTGACAGTAAACAGTGCAGGTGGAGGTAGTGATCGTTAAGGTAGTAAACGGTTACTAACACTAGCAGAAACAGGCTGTAAACAGTATTAAAAAAAAAAAAAAAAAAAAAAAAAATGTAAACAATGTACAGGTAGTGCGAGAAATAGTAATATAATACAAGAAGTGTACAGATGGTGCAATAGTGCGCTAATACAACGGAACGGGTACAACAGATGAATGTGGATTGTATGGATATGGGGGTGGAGGGTGCAACGGTAGTTGAGAATAAATAATACAATAAATAACATTACTATAAATAATATGAAGTAGTGTCTAGGGGGGTGAGGGGTGGGGGTGCTGGGTGGGCAGGGGTGAGTGTCTTTGGGGGGGGGGGGGGTGGGGGGGGGCGCGCATCAACAAGTGACACGAGTGTCTCCATTTCTGTTTCTGAAAAAATCCGCTTCTTCTTTGCCGTTGGATGTTTCTCCATGTCGTAAAAGTTAGGGGCGAGACTTCTTTTATAGGGGCGTGTTACGTTAATTACGATCGATCTCAGCCGCTGTATTTATCAATAAGCTCCTTCGTACGCTGGGATTGGTGTGATACGATAGGTTTCGTAAATCTCACGTGGGTCCTATCGTAAGATGAATCATGCGTTCAGATTTGCGCTCATTTCTACGTTCGTTTGATAAATGAGGGCCATTGAATTTGGTTGGAAACGTAATTAATGTAATTAATGGCACCTGGCTCCTGGATGCCTACAAACACTCTCACCCTGAGCCTATCAAGTCCTTGGCGTTCATGTCAGTCAACAGTGAACACACAGCACACCAACAGTCTTGCGATTAAGCTTGTTTTGTTTACAGCTGTTGTTGTTGGTGTCCACACAGCCCTGTAGACGGCGGTCATGAAGAGGAGGAGGAGGAGGGCTGGAATGAGCATGGTGGGAAGAGGGGGAAGCCTGTGGTGCGGCCCGAGGAAATTCCTCCCGTTCCAGAGAATCGCTTCCTGCTGAGACGGGATGTGCCCTCGCAGGAGGAGAAGCCAGATATCCCGTCAGTTGGTTTTTATGCACAGCCCCGAAGCCCATCAACTTCTGCATTTACAGATGTTAAACGCCTCATGTCAATTATGCAGGGTTTAACTCGCTCGAGTCTTTTTGTAGAATCAAGCCGGAGGTGTCGTCTGTGCCGTGTGACCTGAAGCCGACGGTCACCAAGTCTGGACGCAAGATTAAGGGAAGAGGGACAATGGTACGATCACCCGTCCAAAGTGAATGAATATCTCCTCTCTTGGTTTCACAATGAGATGTCATGCAGAGGACTCATGTTAAACAGTTGTACTCATTGACTGAATGTCATTGAGAAAAACGGATCAATGTAGGATCTTGTAAAAAATAAGCAGGATAATTAGCTGACATTCAGTTGAACTACAATGAGTGTTTCGTCTTTTTAAAAGATATAACAATTATAACAAGTCTTTTTTTTATTCATTATTTTCCTTTAGCGATACCACACTCCCACGCAGTCCAAGTCTCGGTCGGCCTCAGTGGAGGAACGGGGCAGCAGCGAGACCCCACCTCACTGGAAGGAAGAAATGAAGAGGACCCAGGCGTACCAGCCTCCCAGCGTGGAGAGATGGAGCAGAGGGGACCGGTATGACTGACGGACATGACATCACAACCTATTACCTAACCTTCAGTAGTTGGGTATTTAGTACAAAAAGTGCTGCACAGCTCAATAAACTCGACATTTGTTGAGAGTAGCTAAGTGAAAGTGCATAGTTAGAACATAACTTATTTTGTTGTGATGTAATATATTTGACTGAATTCAACAGCACAAAAAAACTAGTTGATGAAGCTGTTCTATAACGGGAAACTCCTTGATTCCTCTTTTGACTGAACAGATTGAATGACCATTCTTCAACCAGATGGGACGACAGGAGTGACTCTGCATGGTCCCATTCCCAGGCTGGCTCTCCCAGCCAGGCCTCCGGCAGGTCCAGCACACACCCCCCAGCGAAAAAGGAGAAGAAAAAGTCCAAGCGCAAAAAGAAAGCGAAGAAACGAAAACATGCCAAAAAGAAGAGCTCCAAGAGCAAGCCTCCGCAGGCTTACCTCTCAGGGAGTGAAAAGTCTGGCTCTTCAGCCAGAAAATCTAAGCTCAGGGCATCACTGTCACGTTCCGGTCATGGACGCACATTCTCTAGTAAGAGATCATCGCCTCTGTCCTCTAGAAACTCACGTTCCTATTCCCGATCCTACACATCTAGCCCTCCCAGATCTCATAAAAGGTCAAGGTCCTACTCAAGATCAAGAAGCTTGTCTAGATCCAGAAGCCGCTCTCTGTCGCCATCCAGATCAAGATCTCAGTCCTATTCCCGGTCTCCTTCTAGATCCAAGACGAGAACAAGATCTAGCTACAGATCTAGGTCTGTGTCACACTCCAGAAAGAGGACTTTATCTAAATCTCCAAGAAAAAAAATGGGAGCAAGTTGAGGACACAGGAATTGGCTCAAGTGCAAACAAAAATCCCAGAGCCTAAAGTCCCACCTGTTACTGGAATCACTTCAGTTCCAGCACCCGAAATTGTCCCGGTAATCCCACTCAGTGACAGTCCTCCTCCCTCTCGCTGGAAACCAGGTCAAAAGCCCTGGAAGCCGTCCTATGTCAACATTCAGGAAATTAAGGCAAAGCCAGCCTTCACTTCGCCTTTCCCCTCTGGTCAAGAACCTGTAGTTGGTACAGAGTTGGTTCAAACTGTAGCTACCCCAAAGATCACCCAAGGGGATTCACAGAGTGGGTATAGTCCCAACACTCGCCGGCCACCTACACATCGCTCACCCACTGGCTCACCCAGTGGTTCTTCCAAGGGTAGATCATACAGCCGGTCATTCAGTCGCTCAAGGAGCAGGGGTAGTTCTAGGTCAGGGTCTAGGTCTCCCCATAAATACGGCAGCAGGTATTCATTCTGTAGCAGATCAGACTCAGACAAAGACTCATCCAAGAAGAGTAAAGCCAAGAAAAAGTCATTGGAAAAAGAGTGGAAGCAATATTACAGTTCTCTGAAGAGAATCAAGAATCTAGATAAGCACATTTCACTTTCTTGTCAGCAAAGTCCCCATTCAGGTGAAATGACGGGTAGTGAGAACAGCCCCAATGTCAATAGTGCAAATGAAAGAGGATCATCCATAAAGGGGAAGGAGGTCCATTCTGTCGAGCACCAGAAAAAAATTACCAATTCAATGTCCAACCCGAATAGCAGGTCTGAATGGGATAGTGATGGAGACAAAGATGACCAAGCAAACAGTACTGTCACATCTCAAAAACTAAACCCAGAAGTTCAGGGCAATGAAGCCCTTCAAAGGAAGCTATCGGTCTTGGCTGGGTGGGATTCAGAAAGTGATTCTGAACAACCTCTTGCCAAGACTTCAGCCTCTGAAAAGGAGGAAGGGGAGGCCAGCTCAGAATCTGAACGAGAGGTTGGCTCCAAGGCGCTTCCCAGGAGTCTTGGGAGCCCAAAGAAGGTCAGCGAACCAGAGAAGCACAAGAGCAAGAAGTCAAAACGGAAACATAAACGCAAAAGGAGAGGTGAGACCAAATCTGTCTCTGGACGCTCCAAGGACAAGGCCAAGAGATCCAAAAGGAAACGCCACAAGTTGAAGGAAACCTTTCACTGGCAGCCACCTTTAGAATTTGGAGAAGAAGATGATGACGTTGAATCACAGAAAGAGAAACGGGCAGAGAAGCATAACATTTCGGGGAGCGTAAGCACTAAAACACATGTCAAAGAAGCACCTGGTGCAGACCATGTGCGTAACAAAGACCACAATATCCCTGCTTCTGGTAACAATGGTCCGACACAAACTCAACCCTTCCGTAGAGAAGAACAGGGCCATCCAAGACCTAAAGGGTCTGTGCATGAGACTCACCCCAAAGAGAAACAGTTTGATCATCCATCCTCAAATAGGAACGCCCAGGATCAGACTTCGTCAGCGGATGACATGGATATCTGCACTCCAGAGCATGACCCTGAGAACATAGTAGAGCCTCTGTTAAGCAAAACTCCTGAATCAACTTTGGAAACTGTTGCCAACTCATTGAGTAAGACAACGCAGGACGACAACCTTTCCTCTAAGCTTCATAACCAAGTGCAACCACCTGGACTCTTTGCCGTCGGAGCAGCAGTTGGAACTATTCTGGATCTAAAGTGGAAACCCTTGAAAGGAATGACTGCATCAGCAATGGCAAATCTTCTACCAGTCACCGCAAAGAACAGCCGACCAGCAGAGTACCAGACGCCCAGGTCCCAGGGTGTGAAAATGGAGATTAAGAGCAAGAGCCGGGTTCGGCCAGGGTCCCTTTTTGACGAGGTGCGCAAGACTGCGCGGCTCAACCAAAGGCCCCGGAACCAGGAGAGCTCCAGCGAGGAACACTCCCAGGCCGAGTCCAGGGGCGAGTCCCACACACCCAGGAAGTCAGGCTCCGTGTCCAGCCACCGGTCTCCATCCAGAGGCCGCTCGCGTTCTTACAGCAGGTCTAGAAGTAGATCTCGCAGCTCAAGCTACACTTCCAGGTATGACATGGCACATACTGGAATTCTATTCAAAGTGTTGTATTTGACATAGGCCTGGTGTATTGATTAATTTTTTCCATGTTGAAAAAAATTATAAAATTATTATTATATGAATTATTAAATCGATATATCCCCCGATACCGAGGTTGGTAGTATATTATGTTGAGAAGAAGGTACTATGTTGATACAATACCTTAAACCTCCAGACTTTCATATTGAGCCTGGGCCTTTCTCACCTCAGGGATTTCCAATGACAGCTTGTTTTTTGCTTCCCAGTAGTCGTAGCAGGAGTCGCAGGAGAGGTGGCAGGAGACGCTCACGCAGCCGCAGCACCACATACCGTAGCTACCGGAGTCACAGGTACACTTTGGCAAAGGATCAGCATCATCAGCGCTAGTCAGTCAGTTCATAACCGTTGGCAGCCCTGCAGGGATTTGGCCTGTTTGAGCGGCGTCTGCTGACTGATGTGATTAACATTGTAATCTCAACAACGCTTGTGTTCCCGACAGCCGGACGTACAGCAGGAGCCACTCCAGAAGCCGCTCGTACACCAGGAGGTCCAGGTCAGCTCTTTTAACTCATTTACATTCAAGCCTCAAAGCTAAATAACGTCCGATCATATTGTTCTGATGGACCGCCGCCATCGACGGGTGGCATCAACGCGGTGGCTTCAGAACTGCCCAGGGACAGCTTCGCTATATCAGCTCATTATTTAAGGGCTGTGTAATTTGAACAGCCATGACAATGGTTCTGATTATAATTATAATTGGAATTTGAATGACAATAGTTGGTGAGTACTTGTCAACTTTTGAGTGACAATGGTTCATTAAGCTATACTTGAGGATATCCTTTTCATGTGTCAAGTGGGCTACTTGCCAAACTTATGTTGGAAACGTTCACATCGCCTAGAGTATGAGCCGGGGAAAACACTAATTAGCGACTCATTAATGCATCAGTGATCACTGATTAGACCATGCAAGCTAGCATAAAAAGACACATTTATTAAAATGATAACATTGAAGTAGTGTGAATACTAGGCACATAGGGAAAAACCATCCAAACCAACGTACAACAGTCGCACTATTCCTGGAAACAACTAACCGTTGGCATGGTAACGCAGGTCGGACTCGGACTACAGCGACTCCTCGCGGAGCCGCAGCCGCAGCGGCGGCAGGAAGCGTCGGCGCCGGAGGAGCGACAGCTACCGGAGCTCGGAGCGCCGCTCGCGGTAAGACGGCCAGCTCCTCCTCCGCTCTGTGGCGCGTGTGACGCAGAGCGGAGGGTCCACATGCTAACGTGCACCAGGTTTGCGTGACTGAGGCTGGGGGGGGGCGGGGGGGGGGGAAGGGGGCAGGTTGTTAATGCGCAAAACTCAATCACAAATTCGTCAACGCAATTACAATCAGATCCTGATTGCGTGCCACTCGGCGCTGGAGGACGTGGAATCTGGTGCCCCGGCTGCTTCAGAGTTCCGTTTGTTTGGAATATGAATGCGGAGCAGTCGGAAATAAGACTTTATGCTTTTGAAGATACAGTCTATGATTTATTGTGTGTGTGTGTGTGTGTGTGTGTGTGTGTGTGTGTGTGTGTGTGTGTGTGCGCGTGTGCGTGTGTGTGTGTGTGTAAACACAAGTACATACACATACATTATACCCGTTGCTGTGTACTTCCAGGTCCTATCACTCGTCCAGCCGTAGCTCCTCCAGACACAGGACTCCAAGCAGGGCAGCAGGTACAGCTGAAGCTGTAACGGTCCGTCTCCTCTCTGATGACACCTGATGACACGTCACCAATCCTGGGGCTGGAATGAATGTTCTTACAATGTCTTAGAATGTTGTAGAATCTTCATTGTTTTCCCCGAGTCTGGGTCTTTGTTCCAGAATCAGTTTTGGCAGGAAAAGTGTAGAGGAATATGAGACAGGTATGCTAATTAGAGCCAATTTGACAAGCTAATGTGTGAACATGCACTGTATCCTATCGGTTTATATCTGGGGAAGGATGGAGCATCAGCATTCTACAGCTACTATTCCTTCATTTATAATGTCTTCTTTTTAGCTGTTCACCACAGTCAAAGTTACTCCCTGTACATGTTTGTAAATATTTGTGAATGCCAACTTTTGTTTATTAAATTGTAAATAACCAAATGTTTAATTGTTAGGATGATATATCTATATACATATATACCTCTGCTCTGAGCTCTGGTTTTAAGAAGCAATTTATTGATTAGGTTTTACTTTCACCACAACATGTTGAAAAGGGTTGAGGAGAAATGCCTTAAATGTGGTCTTTCCAGGGTAAGAATTATTGTGTTGCTTTCCCAAAATGAGCTTTTACTGATGAAAGTGTGTTGTTGTCGTCGTTAAACTGCATAACTGTGAACATATCGCAGTTCATAGGATGGTTTGTGTTGTTCCTCTTTAGGAACGTCACCTGCTGTGCTAAATAGGCCAACTATAATTTGAAATTGATTTTTGAGTGTGTAGACAAAATAAATAGTCACAACCTTAAATACCTGCCCTTCTGTGTGATTTGTGGGGAGGAAAGCATAGCTCACACGTAGGCCTGCTGAAATGTTGTCTACAAGAACAACATTACACTCATGACATTTCTTAATTTAACATGTCATTAATGAGCTAGAATTACAATAAAATAAATTAAGGCATATTTTATGCATTAGTTAAATATACACCCTCCCAGGCTAGTCAAACTAAATGAATGCATGGTTTAATTGAAGGAGCCCTATTCATTGTCTCTGCTATATATAATGCAATTAGGAAAATCACAATAATGTAGCAGTCTAATTCCCCTCCCCAAAGCCAAGCACTTCATCAGAACGAGTGGAGAGGCAGACAAATGGTGTAAATTATTAATCATGCTCTGAACTAATTGAAATTTTGGTTCCTTCCTCGCCAATATTTGCATATCCTAAAAGCTCACGTTCTTCATCTTTCTCCCGGCATGCTTACACAATCCACACAATATTCCACGGTTTGCTGTCGAGAATGTTTTTACATTTTGGCAAGGTAGCCTCCATCTCATTGGAAGATGTTGTCTGCGTTATTTATATTTGCAGTTAAGACAGTGGGCAGATATGCCCATTTGCTTCGCTGCTAAATAAAACCAAACTAAAAACGTTTTTTTTTTTTGCAGAATTGGGCTATGTACTGATAGTCGACATATATATATATATATATATATATATATATATATATATATATAATATATATATATATATATATATATATATATATATATACGTCTATATTCTACATGAAGTACTGTTCTCCAATGTTCTACAATTAAAGTATAATGTGGTTTCTGGATTACACACCAACACAATGTGATTTGTAATACAATCAATATAAGACTACAAGTATGTTAAAAAAAAAAGTTCTGCTCTGTGCTTTGTGTAACACAGCAAGTTCAGTGAATGCCATGGCCTGCCCTATATTAATGAATGCACACGCCTATGAGAAGCCGGGTGTAGCCATTCTCAAATGCCTTTAGCACAGGAGAAACTGTCACCCTATCTGGACGTGGTGTCCTTATGTGGGCTACGAATACATAGTGAAAAATGTGTTTGACTACTCACATTACACAATGGTAACCTAGAGATACACCAATGCCATTTACTAACATTTTCAATATAATATTAATCAGTCCCAACCACTCAGTCAAACAGGCTATTGAGAGCAGGTCCTCGGTGACCTCTGCTGTGTACTGATGTGACCCCCGACAGACCAACCACAGGAGAAAAGACGAGCGTGTGTCTGTCTCTGTGACGTCACACGCCGCCCTGAGCGCACGTACAACGGCGAGCAAACGCCACTGGATTTGCTTTGACTGATGAGTCCGCCGTTTTCCAGACGTTAGTGTCCTAAAAAAAATCCGAGTACACTACAAAGAAATCCGCCTGTCTCACAACTCCGTGTTATACAGTACCGTGTCCCTTTAAAACCCTCTGACAAAAAAGCCATATGATCCCAGAGCTCCAATCACCAAATCCTTCTGCAAAAGCAGCCTCTGCATTTTTGTCTGTCTGAATGCTACTGTAGCACGGGGGTAAAAGATTGAGGGTGAGAGGGGGGAAAAGCTGAAGAAATGTGAAATTCAACGATCCTTTTCATGGCGAACGGAAACCCGATGCAAAAGGAGTTATATTGGGACTCCTTTGAGCCTCGACACGCTGGATCAAAATGGTAGGCTACAGAAGAGCGCTACATTAGTGTTTATTTTCTCTGTCCCTTCTTGATCTCTTGCAATTTTGAGCTACTCAGCAGGCCGACAAAAACTTGACATAGTTATGCATTACCATGTTGTTGTGTCACCCGTAGCCAAACGTTGTGTTTTTGCAGTTATTTCTCATTGTGAAGTTCACAACTTGCAATATATACTGCACAAGTTTGCAATTGAACCTGCCAAAAGAATGCCAATGGCCACAATAGGCACATTGTTGCAAAGAAAGAGTTAAATTCTTTCATATCAGGGTGCTTCAGCAAGAATCGGGTCGTGACTGGAGCATATTTGTAGAGATGAGGAGTAAGCGAATAGCGAAAGTCAACCCCCCCACCTTGCTGCCCCCTCCTCGTCTCCTCGTCTCTTCAGAAGAGAGCTGGAAGAAGTTCATCAGCTCTGACGTTCACGCGTCAACTAGAAACTCCGTAGCTGGTCAAGTGCTTGGCTACATGACTAGATGTTTTGACTTTAAAGTAAAACATTTTTGGACAATGACGGGTTTCAATTAGTATGGTGGAGCTGTTACGACATTCCAGATGTTGAAATCTCTCAGGCCTCCTGAGAAACCCTTACAATGTTGACACCTTGATTATACACTGTGTAGGCTGAGAATAAATGACGTGTGTAGGCTATAACATGTAATAGCTTCGTTTGAGGGACAGAGGTTTTATGTATTATTTAGTCATTTAACAATTTTGGTTGTTGCCTTTTATTATTGGCTTTAAAAAAAAAGCTTGATGACATTATGAAATGCTTCCTCTTCAATGCTGACCTCCAATATATTGATTAATTCCCGGATGTGTATTTGTGCTCTTGCACTCTTTCATGAAACGTAGCATGGCAGATATATGGTTCATGATACCACACATGTAGCTACATGTAAACTAAGAGAGAGAGAGAGAGAGAGAGAGAGAGAGAGAGAGAGAGAGAGAGAGAGAGAGAGAGAGAGAGAGAGTGAGATAGAGTGAGATACAACCAGAGTGGCAGCCGTCAGTGAGGCACTGTCTCACGGGGTCATGTTAGGATGCATGGTGTGTGTGTGTGTGTGTGTGTGTGCACGGCCGTGGTGCACGCTGCAGCACTGCTGGAGTAATCCCAGGGCACGCACGCACATCTGGAGGCCTAGCTTAATATCTGGGTCAGGTCGTCGAGGTCATCCCCAGTGCTCTGGTCGACTGCTGCTGTTTGGTTTGGTGGCTGGTTGGAGAGGAGCAGGAAGATGTGTTTGTTGTGTTTTGTGTTTTGCTGATATTGACGAGCTGATCGAAGAGGCGGGTGTATGGGTTAGGAATGCTGGTCAATGTAAGCCCCCCCCCCGATATGTGATTCCTTCTGGTTCCTGCCAGTCGTATCCACGGTTTACCTGAGGTCATGATCACAGCTCTCTTCTCACGTCTCTGTTGAAAACAGCGCGGTGAAGCAGTGACCCTCAGTCACCTCGTTTCCCGGACCATTGTGTCTCAGTGTGATGTTGAACTGCTTCTGGTTTGGAACAGCACTTGGAATGCAGGCCGGGACCACGTGTGATCTTGGATGCTATACAAAAGAGGGACAATGTGAGGGATTTGTGTATTCATATGAAAACCTTCCCAACTCGTAATGTCATGTGAATGATGAGGGGACTTGTGGGGCTGTTGTGAAGACCCCACACCACCAGAAGCTTCCTTAAACAGTGTAGCGTCCAGTGATGTTTTATGTAACCCTCTTATTCAGTGGAGGGGGTGTGTGGGGGGTGGAATTCCTTCAAACCAACACCACCAGACATGCAGCGCGCTCTCTCTCTCTCTCTCTCTCTCTCTCTCTCTCTCTCTCTCTCTCTCTCTCTCTCTCTCTCTCTCTCTCTCTCTCTCTCTCTCTCTCTCTCTGTCTCTCTCTCTCTCTCTCTCTCTCTTTCTCTCTCTTTCTCTCTCTCTCTCTTTCTCTCTAGCTCTTTCTTTTTCTCTCTCTCTCCATCTTTCCCTAGCTCTCTCTCTCTCCCTCTCTGTCTCTCTCCCTCTCTCTCTCCCTCTCTGTCTCTCTGTCTCTATGTCTCTGTGTGTGCTGAGCTGAGGAACAGTCCGTAAATTCATGTGACATGAATCTCCCCAACCCAGCAACGGGCTCCTCATACAGAGCCACCACCACCAATAGGAGGTCTCCCTCTCTTGGGAACCTAGACCTTAAGGTGCTGGTAATTTATCACCCCACTGAGATTAAAAAGCATTAGACGAGGCCTGAACAAAGC
>JAXIVH010000009.1:11711806-11775912 GCA_036785325.1 Urophycis tenuis | reverse complement strand
GACGTCAGTGTGGACATGCTGTGCTGTCTTCCTTCTTTTTTTTTGTTTGTGCATCCCAATTTCATGCTCAGGTAAACACATATCTGCTAGATTGGCTGCTCACCTGTGGTTTGCATTAACATATAGATTGAAAGGTTTTATCTTAATGTGTTTTTAAAAGGATTGTAACAACAAGCAAGTAACGCTAAAGGCAAGGTTCACCAATCTGTATGGTTGAAGGTATATTTATGTTTGATTTCTAATGGGGGATAACAAATTATTCAATGTATCATGTGTGTATGTATAGGTTTGAGACCAGTGTTCATACCAGACCAAACCCAATAATAATAATAATTCATACATAAAATGAGAGAAGTCCAACAAGGTTTTGATGTCATCAAAACCTTGTTCTTCGTTCTATCACAAATACAATTCTCTGAAATCTAACCATATATGACATTGATGAGATCTCAAATGACTTTTCCACCTCCAAATAATTAAGATTGGTGATGAGAAGTATCCATCTGATCTTAACCAAATCTGTGGAATGTTGTTTTTCAACCCAATATTCCCTCGCACAGTTCTTCTATTATGAGGGCGCTTTCTAATTTTAATGATAAATTGATTCTGGTCTGTGCTAATGCACGGTGTTATACATAATTTATCTTTGTGCATTTGGCAGATATAGATATTATGACTTGTTTACCATGGTAGGGTAATTTCTTTATAATCAGCTTCATGATTGGCTTCAAACTCTGAACGATGTGACAAACGGCAGGTTCATTCCAGCTTACTGTGTTAGCCTCAGTCCAGACCGTCGCTGCTCAACCTGCCCAGACAGGATTTTTAATTTACATTTATTTCTTATTGTATTAGCAGTTCTTATAATAGACTTCAAAGGGGCATGGTGTGCTCCATTCAAAACGTGTTTAATGTCAATTTGAGTTCTGGAACATGCCTGTGTTGCTGGTGCATCGTGCATCTTGCACAAGAAGGCCTACAGTTGGATGGCAGGCATTGGGTTTCCAATCTACAACCTTGTAGCTGTATAGTTAACAACCTGACCGGCTAGACTGTCCTGCAAACTCATGTACTTCCTATCTCTGTATTTAGCAATGTATTGTACATTTAATATCTCGTGGGTTTCTCATCAGACATGACAGCATGCAACTCGCGGCTTGTCAGTGTGTTTTACATGTCTGAACATGCAGATGCATTCACGTGCACATGTATGCAGATGAGTGTGTGTGTGTGTGTGTGTCTGTGTGTGTGTATTCTACCTGTCTCTTCTCTTCTCAGCTCAAGGTCAGCTGTGGGTCCCTGTACTGATTATATTCAGAGGAGAGGAGGGAAGGGAGGGAGGAGAGGGGGGGGGGGGGTCGCGAGTGAGCACCAGAATCTTCAGCCAGACAAGAAATCTTAGACACTAAATACTAGTGGAGACTTCCACACACTACTACAACTACACACACACCACACACACACGACACACACACACACACACACACACACACACACACAATATCTCTCTCTCTCTCTTCTCCTTCTCTCTCTCTCTCCTCTCTCCTCTCTCTCTCTCTCTCTCTCCTCTCTCATCTCCTTCTCCTCTCTCTCTCTCTCTCTCTCTCTCTCTCTCCTTCTCTCTCTCTCTCTCTCTCTCTCTCTCTCCCCCTCTGAGAGAGACGACCCCAGTTTGACCCTCTATGCCAAGGTGTAGGCCCGGCCGCTGAGCTCAGCAGCACTGGCACTTGAGGAGGCTGGAGAGAGAGCAGCCAGGGAGCGGGCGGCGCTCCTGTCATTAACCTGATGTGTTTTTAATGGCAGTCTGATTGGATGGCCCCAGACACAACAGAGCTCCCCCTCACCGTCCACTTTGAGGGGCAGCCATGGTAAAGAGCGGCTTGTTAGGCTTTTAATCAGCTGATCTCTTCTGAGGGAGACCAGGGCTCGCGCGTGTGTGTGTGTGTGTGTGTGTGTGTGTGTGCTTGTGTGCGTGTGTGTGTGTGTGTGTGTGTGTGTGTGTGTGTGTGTGTGTGTGTGTGTGTGTGTGTGCTTGTGCTGTGTGTGTGTGTGCGCGTGTGCATGTAGGTACATGTAGGTAGTTGGATGTAGGTAGTTGGATGAGGGTCGACATGATGCCCACTCTACCTGCTCTGTGCATCAGTCACATTGCCGCCCACCCCCCCCCCCCCCCCCCCCCCCCCCCCCTCCCCCCCCCCCCCCCCTCACTCCCTGCAGTACTGACCCAGAGTCTGTTTACCATACAGAGTTTCCAACATTATAGACAGAGAGACAGATTATCCCCACGTACCACAACTCATTAATTCCACAGTCGCATCTGAAATTGTCCTCGGTGGTTTCTAAATCTATTTCAACCAAACTCTTCAGGTTACTTATGATCTCCCGAGTTGTATGTCAACATCTTCATAGTGTTACACAGAGAGTTTGAATCAAATCAAACACCTGCCCATGAGGCCTTTTGAGATGTACAAAATGAACTGCAGAACACACCCACGCCTGTCAGAAAGATCCCAGTGGTTTCCTCGTTATATCTGCTGTCCTTTGCACCTCCAGTCCCTTTGTTCCAGACTACGCTGCACCTAAAACAAAGACCCTGGAGGGATGCGGACACATCCTGGGCTCTGTGGCTGAGCCCACGGCCGCCTCACAAGTCCATAAGGCGACATGCGTCCACATGCAGTCAGACTGGCAGTGTGCTGCGGATGCTAGGGGCTATGGAGAGGGGAGGAAGGACAGCATTGTGGGATTTATCAAAGTCAAATTACAGACAGAGACAATTGTATTATTGCCAGTGCTGAACTCCAGACTGAGACACTGAGGTTCTGTGTGGCCGGGGCCCAAGAGTCAAGCTGGTGCCAAGTGTGCACCACCAAGACTTGGCAGGGCGGGGGAAGGACTGTGTGTGTTCCGATACAGCAGATGCTTCAGGAACAAACTGGAGTTATTAGAAGCTCTGATGGGCAAGCTGACAGCGGGATCCACTCCAATATGGCGAGAGATATTTAAAGTCTTAGTCTTGTGTTTTTTTTTTTTTTTTTTTTTTAAAAGGCCCAAGAAGAGTAGTTTAGTGAAGGCCGAAAAGCATTAGCGCTTCCTGGAATAAAGGTTGTGGGTCCCCAGGTGCTGTGGTGGACTGCCTGTCATGGAGAAGGGCTGCCATGCTTCGGTGGGGGCAGCGTAATTTGGTTTCGAAGGAAAAAACTAAAAGCCAGGGATCAGGTCTTCAAGACATCCGACCGGTATTGATGATGTTGATGTGATGATGGCTTAGTGTCATATGTGTTGTTATCGGCAAAAATATTCTGCCAAAACTCTCACAAGTAAACAGGTATTGGCCTACATATTTGGCTGATGAGCTAATGATTCATAATTACTAGTCATAAATGAAAAGATATCAGGAAATAGGGAACTATAAGAATATAAAATATGGCCACTTGGATAACAGGCTGTGGTTTCATTGATTGACGGATGGCAAACTATGATTTGGTGTGAGACATAAAGACACAGTCTGGTCCTGTCAGTCCTCTCCCAGACTGTGTCTGTTGGTGACCACAGAACAGCCGGCGCCCGGCTTTTCATCAAAGTCTTCCCTGAATGATAGTCTGTCTGGGCGTGTCTGTTTGTGCCCCTCCACCCCACCTCCACCCCACCTCCACACCACCTTCCACACCCCCCACTGCTGTGTTTTCATGTCCCTCACATGAATAATGCATGGGGAGACATTTGATTGAGCGGGTGGGCGAAGGTGGCGTTCCCTAATGACAGAAAACAAGACCCCTGTCCCCTGACATTTAGAGGGGCCGTGGTGGGCGAGCGAGAGAGGGCCGGGAGGAGCTGGGGGTCTGGTGGGGGGGATGGAGAACAAATCGATGAGTGCTTGATAGTCGTAATATGCTCTTGTTTTGTCGGTTAGCCCCTCGGACCGCCATGGAATGCAGTCTGCTGCTGTCCGGTCTGCTGCGTCTAGCGCTCAGTAAAACACTCATCTGGGACCCAACAGTCCTGCTCAGTTAGAGCACAGCTTCAAGAAGAAGAAGAATTACTCTTTTGATCCCGTGACACTTAAACCCGATGCAGTGAGCTGCCTGGAACAGCGGCGCTCAGGGAGCAGTGAGGGGTTAGGTGCCTTGCTCAAGGGCACTTCAGCCGTTCGTACTGGTCGGGGTTCGAACCGGCAACCCTCCGGTTACAAGTCCAAAGCCCTAACCAGTAGGCAGCGGCTGCCCCATGGGGAGACATTGTCGCTCAATCAAAATGTCTCTCTCTTCTCAGGGATGAGAAGAAAGATACAAGGGACGGCGCTACACCTTGTTTCCTGTTTCCTTACAAAGATATTTTAGCCAAGAACATTCGAAGAAGAAGAAGGGCACTTAGCAGACGCTTTTGTCCAAAGCGACTTACAATCAGTACATATGAGGGGTCCTGCATGTGGACAGTGGGGATCGAACCACCAACCCTCCGGTTAGTGGACGACCCGCTCTACCCACTGAGCTATGCCGCCCCTTCACCCAATCGAGTGGATGAAGCTTTCGGAAGGGGCTTGTACTCCTACAGTAGCCGGTCTACACTGTGTTGATTTGAAACCTTAACACTTTTGTACAGATTACTACTGCTGGCCGAGTTTGGGTTTGCCAATTACAAATTGGCAAGTCTGCAAACACAAAGATCACTTTTTACCAACTTGATTGATTGACAGAAAGAGAAAGGCTCTTCACGCCCAGATGTGAGCTCATCTGGCCATCAGACTTGGATATCAATCTCATCGTGTGAACACACAACAACACCCAGCGGTCCTCCAATCAGGAGCTTCACTCGCTTGAAGCTCAGTCGGCCAAGTGAGACAATTGTCATGATGTGACACAGGGTCCTGAACAACACCACCAACAGACATTGAACTGCACCTGGTTAGTAGTCTTTCACTTTTAGAAGCATCTATTTTTAGTCACACTTAAAAACCGCTACTCTGATTGCATGCTAAGATTGCAAAATCCGCCTCATTGATTTTTGCTTGTATGTCATATTTTAGGCCTATACCTTTCAGCCGAAAAAAACACTAAAAGCACATGGATTGCTCTTCTTTCCGTAAGATATTCCACGAGACAATAGTGAGAAGCAAAGCCATCGTGTTTTGTATTTTTAGTCATTTTTCATAACTGCTCATTTCAGATCCAATGTCAAGGCTTAGTATTTGGCTGTCTGATTGTGCTGAGGGCCCTTATCTTCATGGAAGCCCAAGTTTAAACACTTGATATCTGGCATAAAAGGTGATTACACAAATCCTTCATGCATTGTCCAATAAAAGATACAGTATTTACTTTAGCCTCGGGTGGGGCATTCGAGCTCAACTAAAGCTGCGGACTCCACCTGTGTTTTTAAATCCATCTCAAATCCACGAGTAAATATTTTTGAGTGGTGAGGCTATTTGTTTGGAGTGGTTCAGAGAAAGCGTCTTCTCAAATGTTTGGTCTACGGCTGTGTTGGCTGTGTAGTGTTCACGTGTCTCCTGGCTGCGTGGTGTTAGCGTGTCTCCTGGTGTTCACATGTCTCCTGGTGTTCACGTGTCTCCTGGCTGTGTGGTGTTCACATGTCTCCTGGTGTTCACGTGTCTCCTGGCTGCCTGGTGTTCACATGTCTCCTGCGTGGTGTTCACATGTCTCCTGCGTGGTGTTCACATGTCTCATGGCTGCGTGGTGTTCACATGTCTCCTGCGTGGTGTTCATGTCTCCTGGTGTTCACATGTCTCCTGCGTGGTGTTCATGTCTCCTGGTGTTCACATGTCTCCTGCGTGGTGTTCACATGTCTCCTGCGTTGTGTTAGCGTGTCTCCTGGCTGCGTAGTGTTAGCGTGTCTCCTGGCTGCGTAGTGTTAGCGTGTCTCCTGGCTGCGTAGTGTTAGCGTGTCTCCTGGCTGCGTAGTGTTAGCGTGTCTCCTGGCTGCGTGGTGTTAGCGTGTCTCCTGGCTGCGTGGTGTTCACATGTCTCCTGGCTGTGTGGTGTTCACATGTCTCCTGCGTGGTGTTAGCGTGTGTCTCCTGGCTGCGTGGGCTGAAGAGGTGGATCTCCGTTACTCACCAGGGGGGCTGACCTCTCGCCGCCAGCTCCTATTGGATCTGATTGCAGCAGCCGCGCGGCGACCTTGGGCGACGTCTGTTGTCTCGCGCAGAAAGATAACCCAATCTACGCTCCTCTGTTCTGAACGGGAGAAACAAGCCCTGAATAAATCTCAACAGTTCATAATTGAATTTTAACAGGCCACATTTTCAAGGTTAGCCCTGAAGGCGAATCGATGTTTCATTCTGAGTCGGTCGTTCATCCTGAGGAGAGAACAAAAAAGAGACAAGCGTGCAGCCGTTTGAGATGTTGATACATGTTAATGTGTGAGGTGGGCAGGGAGAGGCAGCGTGTTTGATTCACTACCATCTGTTGTGCAGTTAGCGTTTATCGGCTGCGGAGCCATTTGTTTGTCTGTTTGCTGCCTATTCTACGTGTCATCTGGGATTCAGAACACACAGCAGATGCCCTGTAGTTTCATTACTACAAACATTATAGTGTGTGTGTGTGTGTGTGTGTGTGTGTGTGTGTGTGTGTGTGTGTGTGTGTGTGTGTGTGTGTGTGTGTGTGTGTGTGTGTGTGCGTTGTGTGTCTGCCTCACAGAGAGGCCTAAAATCTTAAACCCTATGAATTTCTTTGTAGAGTTAGTTAATATTTATTTGCCATGGATTTCCTAATTAGTTCTCTGTGCAGGCTTTTGTCTTATGCATAATTAGTGATTTCCTGTAGGACAGAGCATGTGCTCGGGCTAATAATTTGTGTGTGTGTGCAAGTGATTGTGTTTATATATCTGTGAGTGTGTGTACACTGTATTTCAACCTACATTCACACTATTCTTTTTGGGGTAGAACTGCAGTTATGTATGTGTGTCTGTCAGTGTGCACAAGTGTGTGTCCATGCATGGTGTTCTGCTGCTCTACGTGCACAAGCGTGTGTCCATGCATGGTGTTCTGCTGCTCTACGTGCACAAGCGTGTGTCCATGCATGGTGTTCTGCTGCTCTACGTACACAAGTGTGTGTCCATGCATGGTGTTCTTCTGCTCTACGTGCACAAGCGTGTGTCCATGCATGGTGTTCTGCTGCTCTACGTGCACAAGCGTGTGTCCATGCATGGTGTTCTGCTGCTCTACGTGCACAAGCGTATGTCCATGCATGGTGTTCTTCTGCTCTACGTGCACGGCGGCGCGGGCGTGCACGTGTTGGGTCGCTCTATCCGCACTCACATCCTGTTTGGATCGAAGCCCTGCCCTTCCTGTGCTGGAATACCGTGGGAAGTCCAGCGCCTCACACGGGGAAATGTGTTTGTTGTACCTTGTGATTCTCTGAAGAGCATGTTGTATCATACATGTTATACCTTGTGATTCTCTGAAGAGCATGTTGTATCCATATACATGTTATACCTTGTGAGTCTCTGAAGAGCGTGTTGTATCCATATGCATGTTGTACCTTCTGATTCTCTGTGTGAACATTGAGCACAAAATGTTTCTTCTCATTTTATTTACTCAGTATATTTGATCATTACATATGTTGTTTATTTTTCCAGTTTCATCTAAAAAGCAGTCTGTAAAATGTGAACGTTTGAAGAGGTTTGTTGTTCTTCTCATGGTTATCATCTCCCCACCTCTCTGCAGCTCATAGTGGAGAAGACCACGGACTTCCCCACAGCCGAGTTCTCTCTGGTGGAGGATGTGGCCCTGCACTTCACCTGTTTGATGGACCGGCTGAACGAGCAGCGCCTCTTCCAGCCCGACCTGTGTGACGTGGACATCGTTCTGGTGCGTCAGCGCAGCACCTTCCCGGCCCACAAGGGGGTGCTGGCGGCCTACAGCCCCTTCTTCCACTCCCTGTTCGCCCAGAGCAAGCAGCTGCGTCGGGTGGACCTGTCCCTGGACGCCTTGACCTCGCAGGGCCTGCAGCAGATCCTCAACTTCATCTACACCTCCAAGCTGCTGGTCAGCAGCCGCACCGTGGGGGACGTGCTCAACGCCGCCACCTTGCTGCGCATGAGCGACATCGCAGCCTCCTGCCGCGACCTCATCGGCAGCCAATCGCTGAGGACCGTCCCCGTGGCCGCCGCCCCCCCGGACATGACCCACCACGCGGGGCTGGGCTGCGGGGACGCGGCGCTGGGGGCGGACCCCGGGGCCGAGGGGCCCGGCCAGCTCTACCGGGAGATCAAGCAGGAGTCGGAGGGGCTGGCCAGGGTGTACACCACCAGGGAGGGCAGCAGCCCCTTCTCCGTCAGGGTGGAGGAGACCCCCCTGGGGAAGAGCCAGCAGAAGCAGTACTACCAGGGCGAGGGGGCCCAGGGGGACGGCGCCGCGGGGGCCCTGTGTAAGGTGGAGGTCAAGGAGCCCTTGGAGACGGGGGTCCCTGAGGGCCACGCCTCCTTCAACCGAGACCAGATCATCGTGGAGGTCAACCTCAACAACCAGACCCTCAACGTGTCCAAGGGGTCAGAGGGGACGAAATGCACTGGAACGGGCGCCGAGGCCGCCGCCATGTTTGGCCATCGCCACGGTAACGGGGGGGCTTCGGAGGAGGACCACGAGGAGGAGAACGAAGAGGATGACGACGACGATGAAGACGGCGCGGTCCGTGAGGACGGCGAAGACGGGCACGACGCTCTGGGGCCAAGCAGCGAGGATGAGGAGGAGGAAGAGGAGGAGGAGGAAGAGGAGGAAGAGGAGGAAAACAGCCTAAACATTCCTGGGCTGGAGCGGCCGGGCCAGCTGATGGAGCGCCCCCTGCGGGGCACCCGGACCCTGGCCATGGGGCACACGTTGGCCAACGCCTCGCGGGCCAACCAGCCGCGGAGCCGCAAGCGGACCCTGGACCCGGAGAGCCTGGCCCAGAAGGTCAGGCTGGAGGAGAAGCAGCACTTCCCCTGTAAGAAGTGCCCGCGCATCTTTAACAACCGCTGGTACCTGGAGAAGCACATGAACGTCACCCACAACCGCATGCAGATCTGCAACAACTGCGGCAAGCGCTTCCTTCTGGAGAGCGAGCTCCTGCTGCACCACCAGACGGACTGCGAGAAGAGCATCCAGGTCTGTCTACTGCTTGTAGACCCACAGCCAAGCTGAGCACAGCTTAGTGTAGCTGCAGCATATGGCTGCCTGAGGATGGCACACCATAGCTTAGCATTGCACTGCAATAGTATAGCGTGTGGAAGCACAAGTACATGTATTTTACCTACTTATTTGAATGTTTCTGAAAATAATATTGATGTTCTTCCACACACATACAGTCATGGTGTGTTTGCTCTCATCCAGAGCCAACATCCAGAACTAGTTTTACGAGACGTGTGGTCTTAGACCAAAGGTCTCCAGCTGTGTTCTAAATGGGTCATAACGTTGCAGTGTGTGACGTGCGGCAAGGCCTTCAAGAAGCTGTGGTCCCTGCACGAACACAACAAGATAGTCCACGGCTACGCAGAGAAAAAGTTCTCCTGCGAGATCTGCGAGAAGAAGTTCTACACCATGGCTCACGTGAGGAAGCACATGGTCGGTACGTATCACGAGTGAATTCTGGGAGTTGTAGTAGTCATGTCTGTTTTCCAGTATTCTCCAATTCACATGTTTTTCATATACAAATCCCTTTGATGAATACTGTTTTTGTGACTATAATGGCTGGTGAATCCTAAAGCATTCTGAAACCATTCTTCTATCTTGCCAGACGGGGGAAATTGCTTTCCTGAATGTAAAGCTAGCCTCGTCCTCAGAATAAGAAATGAGTTATTGATTAATAAATTAGCTGGTCACAAACCGTCTCAAATGCATTTTTTTCTTGGTTGTGAAACTGATATATTATTCAGAATTATTGAATAAAATGTGTGTGCGTGTGTGCATGTGTGTGTGTGTGTGTGTGCGTGTGTGCATGTGTGTGCGTGTGTGTGTGTGTGCAGCTCATACGAAGGACATGCCGTTCACCTGTGAGACGTGTGGGAAGTCCTTCAAGCGAAGCATGTCTCTGAAGGTCCACTCCCTGCAGCACTCTGGGGAGAAACCCTTCAAGTGTGAGGTGAGGACACTTTACATACACGCGGACACATGCACATGAATACTATATTTAGTTTTGTATTAACGGTCCAATGTGTAGAATTTAGACTAGTGATTGGTACCCCCACTTAGCAGTCGTTTTGGAATGACTGGTCTGTACTGGTCTATACTGGCCTGTACTGGTTTGAACTGGTCTGTACCGATTTGTACTGGCCTGTACTGGCCCGTACTGGACCGTACTGGTCTGTACTGGCCTGTACTGGCCTGTACTGGACTGTACTGGTCTGTACTGGCCTATATTGGGTATGGTGCCAGTAGATATTTATGTTTACGTGCACGGTGGTACGTGAATATAGGTGGCTTTTGATAATGTGACGTGTGCAGTTGTATCACCACAGTTTTGTTTTGGATAACCAACTTTCTGCAAAAGAGTAATCACGTACTTTGACTTGAGTGAGTTGAGGAAACTACCTCAAATACCTCCAACTACCTCAAATACCAAAGTCTCCACAACATGGATGTATTAAGCAATGCAAACCCTCCCATCTCAACGCCCCTCATTGCAGACTGTCACTCACCACACTAGTTTACGCTGAAACGTCGTCCGAGGCTCTGTGAGGCGTGTCCTGGAGAGGGTTGAGCCTCTCAGACCCTCCCAGTGTAACGGGCCATCTGGATGTGTGGGGGCTCCTCTGCCGCCGCTGCAGTCGATGTCCTGGTTGGAGAGCTTGGCTCCTGGGGACACTGGCTGGCGTGAGGCCGCGGTGTGAGTGAAGGCCTGCGGAGCTCCGTCTGGCCAGCGGCTCGCTCTGATGTCTGAGGGGCTCCGGCTCCTCTGACACGTTGTCTCACACCGCGGTGTGACGCGGTTCAGACGCCACGCCGCTGTGATCACCACAACGCTGTGATCACCACAACGCTGTGATCACCACAACGCTGTGATCACCACAACGCTGTGATCACCACAACGCTGTGATCTCCACAACGCTGTGATCACCACAACGCTGTGATCACCACAATGCTGTGACACAACGATTGTACTACACCATCACAAAGGGGTTGTAGCCATGGGGCTGACACGCCCCCACTTCCTCCTACAACATTCGTGGTGGTGTTGTGTTGTGGTGTAGTGGTGTTGTGGTGTGGTGGTGTTGTGGTGTGGTGTTGGTGTTGTGGTGTGGTGGTGGTGTGGTGTGGTGGTGTTGTGGTGTGGTGGTGGTGGTGTGGTGTGGTGGTGTTGTGGTGGTGTTGTGGTGTGGTGGTGTGGTGGTGTGGTGGTGTTGTGGTGTAGTGGTGGTGGTGTGGTGGTGTTGTGGTGTTGTGGTGTGGTGGTGTTGTGGTGGTGGTGTGGTGGTGTTGTGGTGTTGTGGTTTGGTGTTGTGGTGTGGTGGTGTTGTGGTGTTGTGGTGTGGTGGTGGTGTGGTGTGGTGGTGTGGTGGTGGTGTTGTGGTGTGGTGGTGGTGTTGTGGTGGTGTGGTGGTGGTGGTGGTGTGGTGGTGGTGTGGTGGTGTTGGGGTGGTGTGGTGGTGGTGGTGGTGGTGGTGTGGTGTTGTGGTGTGGTGTTGTGGTGGTGTGGTGGTGGTGTTGTGGTGTGGTGGTCTCCCTGGGTGAGGACACGCTCCCTCTGTAGATATCATCTCATCTTATAAAGGGCTCATTTTAAGGTCATGAAAACACCCCGTTTGTTATTTCCATGGGTTTATACACTAAGTAAACCATACTTCTATAATAGTATATGAAATGTCTGCCAGGTCTGTTCCCCTGGATGCAGTGGTGAGTGCGTCTGGGGGATGCACACAGTGTCACTGTACCACTGCACAAACACTGTACCTCTTAGATTCACTGTGTGTGTGTGTGCGTGTGTGCGTGCGTGTGTGCGTGCGTGCGTGTGTGCGTGCGTGTGCGTGCGTGCGTGTGTGCGTGTGCATGCGTGCACGTGCGTGTGCGTGTGCGTGCGTGCGTGTCTGCGTGTGTGCCTGTGCGTGCGTGCGTGTGTGCGTGTGTGTGTGTGTGTGTGTGCGTGTGTGCGTGTACGTGCCTGTGCGTGCGGTTACAGAACTGCAGCGAGAGGTTCCAGTACAAGTACCAGCTGCGCTCCCACATGAGCATCCACATCGGACACAAGCAGTTCATGTGCCAGTGGTGCGGCAAGGACTTCAACATGAAGCAGTACTTTGACGAGCACATGAAGACCCACACTGGTACGGCACACATCTGGGCTGCTGCAGGCTCCTCCCTCAGCGACCGCCGGGCACAGCGCCGTGGCCCGGTGCAGTCACACTGTAGACATGTTGGACCTCATGAGGTTGTTCTGCCATGTCAACACACATGCCCGCCGTACCTGGGCTTAACCTTTAAGATGAAGTAGACAGAAAGGAGATGTGTTAACATTAATGTGAGGTATTTGCTGCTGCGTTCTTACTGTTAAAAAGTTGACTGCGGATATGAACTGAGAGTCAAACCCTGAATCTTTCAACTGGGGGACGGTTTAGTGTTCTGACTGTCCTGCCCCCTAATTAAGTCTGAAAACATACATACATACCTTTCATGTGCTGCTTTTACAACAAACATACTGTACATCATGTATAGAATAAGCCTATATCTGGCCGAGTGTCTTTCTACCCCTGTGAGGATGTTCTATTGCTGTTTTATGGTAATAACACCACTTGGAGGTTATGGGTTTATTTCAGCTGCGATGAGAGAAGATCGATAATGAGATATGGCAAAGTGGGGCTCTATCATTGACCTTGAGAAGAGCAGATGTAAATTGCAGCTCCTTTTGTGAATTCACAAAGCTCCACCCAATCGAAATGGCTCTGGTGTCACCTGACTCTTTTAAAGGATCAAAACACTGGGACACGTCTTTGTGGCTGTTTCCTGAGCCATGAGTAAGTGCTTGCGTACGAAATGGCATAGAAAGGCAAGGACAGCCAAGGAAGTCCGGGTAGCGTTTACTGCAGCTTAGCACACGTGAGGGGCCCTGTGTTCAACAATACCTCTCACATTGGACACATCAGCACTCCTGTAAATCACTACAATGGTTACTGAGCCAGTCTGAGTCTGAATCTGAATCCACGTTCACACCACCTTTTAGAGCCACTCGACCAGTTGCTGTATCCACACATGTACTGTAAGTGTCTCCTCCGTGCTCACTCTGCCCCCCTGTGCCCCGCCGGCGCCCCCTGCAGGAGAGAAGCCGTACATCTGCGAGATCTGCGGGAAGAGCTTCACCAGCCGGCCCAACATGAAGCGGCACCGCCGCACGCACACGGGCGAGAAGCCCTACCCCTGCGAGGTGTGCGGCCAGCGCTTCCGCTTCTCCAACATGCTGAAGGCCCACCGGGAGAAGTGCTTCCGGGTCAGCAGCCTGTCGCTGGGTCCCGACGACAGCGACCCCTCCCTCGACCTCCCCCGCGGCCCCGCCCCCACCGCCGCCGCCGCCGCCACCGCCAACGCCACCGCCAACATCTCCACGCCCACGTCGGCCTGCAGCCCCCGGCCCCTCCAGCTGCCCCCGCTGCACTCCCTGGGGGAGGCGCCGGCCCCCGGGCCCCACCTCCCCCCACCACCGCCCCTGTTCTCTGCCAGTAGGATGAACTCCAGCAACTAACTCCACCCGCCGTAGCATCGAAAGCACTTTGTTCTTTTTCATGGTTTATTTTTTATTTTTTTGTTTTGTTTTTCTTCTTTATTTGTTTCTTGTTTTGTTTTTGTCTTTAGGCTTTTGAGGAGGGACTCCTGAATCGCAGAATCGATAGCACCTCAGTGACATTTGCACAGAGGGAACAGCCGCCATGTTGGAAAACAAAATGGCTACCACAGTATATATACAGTGTACGTATATACATCTATAAATATATATATATCTATATATGTAGATATATATATATAGATATATATTCACGCCATGGCTTCCACTGTTTTAGTTTTGCAGGTAGTGGAAGCTTCCAGTGACATGTGTCAAATATTATAAACACTAACACTAATACACAGAGAGAAATAGTTACGTTTTTTACTCAGTTGAATACAAAAGATAACCTCACAGTCCGATAACCTCACTTTTGGACTCGTTGTCAACTAGTTTCACACAAATTCTCGTCACACTGTGTGTTTTACTTAATGTAGGGACGTTCAGATGATGTACACACAAACACACACACGCACACACATGCACACTCACATGTCCACACACACACACACACACACACACACACACACACACACACACACACACACAGGGATCATCAGTTAATTAAGCGCTGCTTTTTTTGGTGGAAAACACACACTATGAAGAGATACCTGGATTTAATTTTGGACCATGGTCTGCCAAGATGTAGCGAGAGGTTACGATCCTACCCAGCAATAACCAAACGTGGACTTTTGTCTTTGAGAAATATACATGTATGTACGGCATTGCCAATAACCAAATCCTGTACACTCACCTGCTATAGATAGGAAATGTTATACAGCATTTATAATCAATCATGCACCTTATCTTTAACCCTAGTGATATTTAAGATGTACTTAAACTGTCTTTAGTTTTTTCGCAATTGTGATACTTATAGTGTGTAATTTTTTTTGTGGCACGTAAATGTCGTGAGGATTTGAGAGTGGATGTAACAATGGAGAGTTGGTGCAACGCTGTGTGTGTGTGTGTGTGTGTGTGTGTGTGTGTGTGTGTGTGTGTGAGGCAGAGTGAGGCAGAGTGAGGGAGATAGAGAGAGGTAGAGGTGAATGTGTGAAGATGGAGAGAGAGAGAGAGAGAGAGAGAGAGAGAGAGGGAGTGTCAGAACTACAATCAGAAAATGACCACTTGAGATTCCCCCCCAAAGGTGGGAGGTTAGGTAACAGGAAGTGACCCCCAGATGACCCCCACCATGTCCTGCTTATATTAAGCAAGAGTCCTCCTCTCCAGAAGATCTGCATTTGAGATAATATGGCACTTTTATTTTTTTACCATTTCCTGGTAAAAACCCCATCATACCAAATCCTACATTTGGTTTGAAATCCACTTCCAAATCTGAAGTCTTTATAATCTTCCATAGTGCTGATAAGATGCAGCTGGTATTTTTATTTTCCAATTCGACATTTTGTATTTATGGCTGTTATCCGTTGAGACCAAGCCCAGAGGAAAGGCCCAGTGTTCACTTACGCTTGCATACCAAGTATAGTTAACTTGAAATGTGATTTTCTAAGATGCTGAGTTGTGACTTGCTAATGCTAATTATCATTAGCATTAGCATTTGCCTTACATCAAATGCTTACCACAGGTTCTTGAAAAGAGCGAATAGAGCACTTAAGTAATTGCTATTGCAAACTAGAGCCTAAAACAATCACCAAGGTGATATTTTTTTGTGACTATCATCGATAAAAGAAGCAAAAAAATACATGTATTCATATATTCATAGAGATGTATTGTCTTTAAAATGTACATTTGAATCTAAGCTTAGACACTTTGGGCAAATGTTTTTCTAACCGACAGTTAGAAGAAAGACAGCTTGTTGAAAGGAAATTGGAACTTTATTGCTAAAAATGTTTTTGATTCTTCTCCTTCATGGATACATCTGTGCACTATCAATGTATTCCCCTTTTGACGTCATCCAACTAACAGATTACTTGCTTACATTGTCGATTGTAGATATTGTGATGTGTTTGTGTGATAAGTCGATTGAATGTGTACGGCTGGTACTATCGAATGTGGTTGGAAGTTGTTAATAAGCTTTTGTAAGTGTAATAAGCTGTCTATATTATTTTTATGTTGTTTATTTAAAAAGAAAGGTAAAAAGAATAGCATAAGCACCTTAGCCTAGCGTATAAGTCTTAGCCCCTAGTTGTTTATAACAGTTGCCATGGTGAAAGGACAAGGGCCCCCTCTCCAGTATATCTATGGACTTCCATTTTCTCTTCCCCAAAACACATGTGTTTTTGTATTTAATTTGCTGCTCTTCTACAGGGTTAGGTTAAAAAAAAAAAGCCCTTTTTGTTTAGACCATGAAGTTGTAGCTGTTTGTACGCGTCTGTTCCACGTTGAGTGATACAAGCTGTGCTCAACCCAGCGCAGCACTGTCCTACAACAAGCTCAAGGGGGTAAACAGTTACTACTGCCAAACGTTAGGACGTGCCCTGTGACTCCAACTCTCCAGGAGGAGAATCAGATGGGTTTGACATGCCCTGGTCCTGCCTGTCTGCGGAGAGGCTGAGCTTTCTAGTTTCTAGTAAAAGACTGTTATGCTTATGTGGCTCTTAGACAAATTGCACTTTTGTTATTAAACAAATAAGCAAACAAAAACTATTATGACAAGAAACCCCTGCTTGGTCTTCCCCTGAGAATAATTACAAATGTTGCTAAGAACAACTCATGATATTTGTTATCTGTGTGTTACAAAGTAAAAAGAAAATACAGTAGGCCTACCTGTGGATTCAAAAGGAAAAACTATATTGCCAATCAAGTTTGATAGTATTTTGAGATGGCAGTTAAGTAGACCCTGTGGTATATATGTATGTATGTGTATGTATATATATATATATATATATATATATATATATATATATATATATATATATTTATATAGTACATATATACACACAGTATATTGAGATTGTATAAGCCTTACATCTGGGAATAGTGAAGATATGGCACTGAATGTTGTGTTGCTTATGGGTAGTATTGGGCAGGAAACAAGCTGGTGGTAGTCATGGCTACTGATTTATGCACTTTGACCTGATTTCCACGGTCACAGAATCGTTGATAGCTGGCCTTGATTCGCATTGCCGATCGTGCCACAATCAATACATTTGGATGGATTCCAACTTGTTTACAGGTAAAGACCCCCAACGTAAAAAAAAATATCCCTTTCAGCTTTGGCGATTTAATGATTTGAGCACATTGATAGTCTCACTCACTTACTGGTGTGAAAGACGAGATTGGATGAGATGATGTCAAGCCCATTTCCATCCAGACTAAATGTCATGAGTAGTGGTTCAACCTGTGCTTTACTGTCCCAGCACAAGTGCATGCTGGACCGTAGCTATTTGTAATTCTTCCTGGAGTTCCCCCCGGAGCTGACCTGAGAAGTGTCCCCTCTCTCAGCCTCCATTAGCTCCAGCAGAACAGTACACCACCCTCGTAATGTGTCTGCTTGATTCCCCCGAACTCACCACTACAATTCACATCTCAAAGGGAAGAGATTGGGTTGGGTTGTTGAATATGTCTTTTCAAGTTTTTCTTCCCAGCTCATACAACAGAGTGTATGAGAAGTGAAGAATATTCAGAATATGTCCCTTATTGTTGTTTTTTTATTTTATTGCACTTTATCCTATGTAGTAGCCTAAATGTAACAGGCCTATGTACACATACAGTAAGACTGCCCACTTTGAGATTACAGTGGTCCATTTTAGATTAACTCCACAACAGAAGTAACTTGGATACAGTCATTTAATAATAACATAATTGCTATTTTTGTGTGTGGCTCTTTTATTGTGTAGCCACGGCCTGAAATGGCATTGAAGAAGAGAATGCAGTAATGATGAAGGCACACAGCACACAGGACAGTGTTGGGTTTCTCCAACATCGTGGTCTCATCACAATTAACGCCGTCTTAAAAGAAGTGCAGCCGGTGTTGAGTAGCTGCTGGACTCGCCCTGGGTCTGTAAACAGAGGGGTGTGTCAGGGATGCAGCGGAGGTGCGTTCTGCACCCCAAGCAAATGATGGGAGTCGCCGAATAGTTTTGCAGACGGGCAGAATTTGGTCTAAAAGGCAGAGCACATATGAGTTCTATCCCAGAGGCTGTGTCCCCTGTTGGGGGGGAGGGGGGGTAGAGAGAAGGAACCGAGGGATTCTGTGGCCTTGGCGTGGCTCGAGGAACGGCTGGGGGACGGGAGGGGATTTCAAACCAAATCTGAGTGTTTCTTTTTCTTTCTTTTTTTTCGTAGCGTTCTGATATTGATCTTCCAAGAAGATTGTGCGGAGAAAGAATGTACATAAGGATTATTGAAAAAAATACATAAAAATAAGATGCTTTTTCGAGAGAAGAGAAAAATATGAAATTGTGGATTTCAGAAAGAGCTTTAGGGGCAGGGGGTTTATTCTGCCCATATTCTAAGTGGGAAGCAGAATATGAACAGTGTGTTGTTTGAGAAGTCATTCAGCACGATGACAATGGGTAACTCATAAACATATAGTAACTTTCCTCTGTTGAACAGAAATATGTGTGGTAACTATAGATGCAAATGCTGAAATAAATAGTGAATTCAAAGACATATTAAAATGATCCATATACTCTCTACATTTTCCATACTAACTCACATTGCAGCTGTATTTTAAAATAAATCATAACGTCTACTGTCATTTGACAATTCACCACTTTATAATGTAAACATAATGTCTTAGTTACAAAGGCCATGTGTAGGTAGTAGTTGTTGACTATATTAACACATACTAAAACGCGGACATTAGTGTCTAGGGGTGCTATTAACGTTAGACTGTATTTTCTGTCTTTAATTGTATTATTGACTAGTGTTGACCGTCTGTAACACAGGAGAGCGACATTTCAATATTAAACAGTAAAGATATATTATTGCAAAGTTGGGTGTGTTCTGTGATTTTTACATGCTGTGCAATGTAAATTTACCTTTTTATTAATTCGGTAACGTGCCCACTTTACAGGTAAAATGAATAACGGCTATACTGCCCTCTAGTGGTAGAATAACACTGCATCATCTTGTTGGAATATTATTTATTCTACAAAGGCAACTGACGAATTAAAGGGGACTGTTCACACAGTGTAACAAAGTTTAGTAAAGTCACGTATATATTTTTTTTAAATATAAGCAGGAACACATTCAAATATAAAAGTGTAATCAAAGCAAATTACTGCAAACTACAGTAAATCAGTACAGCAATGGATGTAGAATCTGCATTAGTGCATTTTGGGTTTGGATTATGCTTAAAACCACTACATTGTATGTCTAGTCATTAGATTAATGTCCCGAGGACTCCTGTAAACTAATCTGAGAAGGTGGATGCAGCGCAGGTTGTGATGGCGTTTGAGAAGGTGGGGGGTTCCCTCAGAGGGGTCTGAGAGGACTGGAGGATCACATCTTGGTGAGACGCAGGGTGTTGAGGCGGACCCCCAGGATGGTGGCCCCTGTGGCGTACTGCATGTTCCTCAGGATGCCGCTCCACTTCCTGTCCACCTCGTTGAATCTGGAGACGGACAGCAAACATGAGCGATGGAGGCAGCTATGGAGCCCTCCATAGACAGACAGGCATGAGCAGGACAGAGTTTTGAAGGAAGTCTGAAGGAATGACAAAACAACTTGGGTGAACTGCTTTAAGGCAGTTCCCAAACCCACTGATGGTTGTACTGGTCTCTTCTGACAATGTTCTGACCTCCAGACTCTATAACAACTAACCAGTGTTCTGACCTCCAGACTCTGTAACAACTAACCAGTGTTCTGACCTCCAGACTCTATAACAACTAACCAATGTTCTGACCTCCAGACTCTATAACAACTAACCAGTGTTCTGACCTCCAGACTATAATAACTAACCAGTGTTCTGACCTCCAGACTCTATAACAACTAACCAGTGTTCTGACCTCCAGACTATAACAACTAACCAGTGTTCTGACCTCCAGACTATAACAACTAACCAGTGTTCTGACCTCCAGACTCTGTAACAACTAACCAGTGTTCTGAGCTCCAGACTCTATAACAACTAACCAGTGTTCTGACCTCCAGACTCTATAACAACTAACCAGTGTTCTGACCTCCAGACTATAATAACTAACCAGTGTTCTGACCTCCAGACTCTATAACAACTAACCAGTGTTCTGACCTCCAGACTCTATAACAACTAACCAGTGTTCTGACCTCCAGACTATAACAACTAACCAGTGTTCTGACATCCAGACTATAATAACTAACCAGTGTTCTGACCTCCAGACTCTATAACACCCTTTGACCTCCAGACTCTATAACAACCAGTGTTCTGACCTCCAGATGTCATTCATCTCTTTGGGGACCAGCTCCTCGCTGTCCTCCAGGGGCATCATGCCGAAGCCCCCCACGGCGTACAGCACCCCCGCCATGGACACCAGGCCCAGAGAGCTGCGCTCCTGAGGGAACGCCACGAAGTCCGACCACCTGCAACACAAACAAATGGACACACACCAAAGACACGCCGCCACTGGTCAGAGGATCAGGTCAAGGATCAGGAACCTGTGGTTCAAGAACCTGACCTGGCTGCTTCGCCCATAGTGCATGACTCAGCAACACCTGGCACACATCCCTACTCTTAGGGATGAATCATTGTAAGTGTCTTGGATGAAAGCGTCTGCTGAGTGACTCCCTCAGCACCTGAAGGAGCCGCTGAGCGCCAGGGTACTCACTGGTCAGCAGCGATGTCGTAGACCTCCACGCTGCCGGTCAGGCCCGTGTCCGTCACGCCCGCCGCCACGTAGATCCTGTCCCCGTGCACCGTGGCGCCGAACAGGGAGCGGGCGCACGCCATGGGGGCCAGGTCCCGCCACTGCATGGCCCGCGCGTCGTACGCACACACGTCACTCAGGCACTTCCTGTGTGAGAGGGGCACAGCGTTACGCTCACAAGGTGGTGTGGTACATTTACATTACATCTACATTCAGGGCATTTAGCAGACGCTGTTATGCAAAGCGACTTACAATCAGTGTGTTCTGTCACACTGTGCTGTGGTCCCAATACAAATAGTCAGAAGAGGAACAAGGTCGGGGGTGCCCAACACTGCTTTAGGTGATCCACTCTTCTGAGAGGAATCTAGTCGCTAGCTTGTATGATTCACAGGGGCAGCTGAAAGATACTGGGTTTGATGCCCCAATGTCTATAGCTTACTGTTAGGTTCCCCCTGATCAATGACACCTGCCCCTTCACAACCCTGAATCCAAATTCACTGCTATATGACTCGGTACTAAATGACAGGAGCGTATCATTCTAGCTGTGACCCTGACACCGTAGTCATGGTGGAACAGCATACCCATGTGTTATTGACCAGATGTGACCTACTTGCTGTCCTCCTTGCCTCCGATCACATAGATGATGTCGTTGTGGGACACGGTGGCATGGCCGTAGACCGCGTATGGGATGGACTCACATTCGCTCCACTTCAGAGATCTGTCAAACACAACACACAGACACTCAGATACTGGTACCTGTCCTGAAACCAGTTGTGTAGACTGACCCTCTGGTTTGTGATTTGGAGTCATTCCTTTTGATTACAACCATTAACCCATCAAGGGTTAATATTCAGCTAAATATCTCAGCAATTTGTCCTCATAAATTGTCTGAATTGCCAATAACAGTAATTTTCAATCTGCTATATCATTACATTCTGTTTTAACAACAAAATCAACAGGGTTTTTGTGAAGTTGTTGAAACTGTAATTGTGTGATTGTGTCAAAGTATCAGCAATACTATAAAAATAAAAATATGTGGTATCCTCCTCCTAATCTATAATTGTCCTCCGGTGATTAAGAGACCAGTAATTGTTTTCCAACCCCCTCCTCCACACTCCATATGTACGCACTGTCTGTCGTAGACCAGAACCGAGTCCAGCGTGTGGTCCTGGTCCTTCAGCTCCTTCCCTCCCAGGACAAAGATGCAGCTGACGGCCTCGGCCAGCCCAAACAGGAAGCGTGGGGAGGGGATTGGTGGCATGCCGATCCAATCAGCATTCGCAGCGTCATACTAGGAAGTGAAACAAAATCAGGATTTGTGTGTGTGTGTGTGTGTGTGTGTGTGTGTGTGTGTGTGTGTGTGTGTGTGTGTGTGTGTGTGTGTGTGTGTGTGTGTGTGTGTGTGTGTGTGTTGTGTGTGGGGGAAGTGTCCAAGCAAAGTAAAAACATAAATCAACATAAAACAAATAAAATAAATACAGCATCTTAAAATTTGCAATAGTTTTAACTTGTAATTGCTTGTATGCCTTCTATTGTTTCAGTACCCAACACACACACACACTGCCCGCATAGCGACTCTCACCTGCCCTGTGATCCCAAAGGATTTGCCATTGGTAGCATTGACATTCTAATGTCTTCTGACAGGACCAGAGGAGAAACTTTCATGTTGGCGCCTTACCTCATTGACAGTCTAATGTCTTCTGACAGGATCAGAGGAGAAGCTTTCATGATGGCGCCTTACCTCATTGACATTCTAAAGTCTTCTGATAGGACCAGAGGAGATGCTTTCATGTTGGCGCCTTACCTGTAAGAAGTAGGACGACAGGGGGTCCTCCTTGTTCTGCTCGTCGACGAACAGACCTCCAGCCACGAAGATCTGGTTCTCCTTGGTGACCAGGCTGGCGTGGTTCTTGGGGATCTGCGAGGACAGCGAGGCCACGTAGCAGTCGTTCCCGGCGGGGTCGTAGGCCACGGCGCCCGTGTCGCTGACCAGGAACATCAGGTCCCGGAGGAACATGCCGTACCGCAGGTTGTCGTTCAGGATGCCCGGGAGGAGGGCCTCCTCTTCCTGCTCCTCCTTCTCCCCGTCTCCTCCATCTCCGCCTTCATCTGCTCCTCCCGTCTTGCTTTTGATTGGTTTAAGCTCTGGAAGCTTCCCGGCGTGGGCGTCCCTCACTAACTGCAGCTTCTCCTCCAGCTCCTGACTGGAGGAGCATATGAGCTTGTGTTTCTCCACCTTCTCCCTCAGGTAGTCCTCGCTGACCAAACGCAGGCGAACGCAATCCAGCAGCCCTGGAAGTTCCTTCTCTCGGTTCTCCACGTCGTGAGCCACCCACTTCATCAGAGACTCGAACACCATCTCTTCCGTCTCCACGTTCAGAGTGTCGGAGGCCAGGATGGCGGCCAGCTCGCTGGGCCCCAGCTGCAGGAAGTCCAGGTCCTTCATGATGAACTGGAAGCGCTCGCAGGCGTAGTTCCGGGCGGAGACAGCCAGCCGGGGGCAGTCCAGCATCAAGCCCAGCCTGAAGATAGCCAGGCAGTTGCTGAAGCTCAGCCTTTTCTGCAGGAAGGACACGCACACAGTGAAGACCGATGGGATCTGGAACATGTTGGCCACGGCGAAGATGTCCTGGACATTCTGCTCTGTCACGTTGATGTTGGACGTGTACAGGTACTTCAGCACCAGCCCCATCACACCGGGCTCCACATCCTCCAGCTCAATCTCCTTCTTCTTGCTCTCGTCCAGGTCGGACAGGAAGATGGCGCGGAAGTAGGCGCTGCAGGCGCACAGCACCAGCCGGTGGCAGGGGAACTCCTTCCCTTTGATCTTCAGCACGCAGTCCACCAGCTTGGCGTCCTCCAGGAGGTCCGACAGGCCGTCCTGGAGCAGGGTCTGCTGGTAGAGGCGGGGCTCGTCCGTGGGGTTTATGGGGACAGCCATGGTTCCTGGTGGCGGAGAGGGGAGCCCTTCACGTGGCGGCCCTTCTAAACCTGGTTCCCTTTTCTTTTGACTCCTTACAGCCCGGAACGTGTCTCTGCGACTGCAGAGGAAGAGAGAAAGAGAGAGGCGTCCCCAGGCAGAGTCTGTCTGTTATTAGCCCCCCGCCGGACCAGCTGAGCCCTGGGGTTGGCTCAGCAGTCAGCTGTCCTCACCCATCAACGCAGCCTCCAACTGGAAGGGTATTAATAGATCCTCTGCGTGGAGCCGTGGAATCCATTCCAGAATATGCTAAACACTGGATCTGCTCTTGTGTCTCTGCCCACCCCCTACACATCCCCCTCCACCCCAACTACCTCCTGCCCTCTACCCCACCCTCACCCAACCCCGGCTCAGACAGCTGTTGCAGTGCCTCATGGGATATGTGTCCTTCAAATGTAATGAGCAGACCAGCGTGGCCCCCTGTGGACAGAGGGGGGTGGTCACACCAAAGTGAGTGGGTCACTGAACTCTGTGTTATCTTAACTTATCCCTGCCCCTCTGGATCCAATGCTACAGATGTCTTATTTATCTATATGTTATTTATTTCATTGTGTATGTTTAGACACTTTCTAAAAATATTTAAGGTGCCAAAGAGTCAGCTAAAGTGTATTATCATTATTAACTTAATGTACCTAATTTTGCTGCACATCACAGATTTTTCTTACTTTTCAGTAAGGTTTGACATTTAATGTGTCCAGCTATCTTTCACTTGTCTCTATAATAGAAACTTCAGAAACATGTCATAAAAGATTGTTTCCAGTACATCTGCCAGGTGGTCCATGCGAATGCTCCAGCAATACCACATATAGCAAACACACCCATCCACTCACATCCACAGGATGACTCATCCATATTTATATCAGTGATGTCAATCATGAAGCTTGTTCACTGTGAGACACTATGAGCAGAGGGTTATTGGTCACGTTATTTATCATTTAGTCATTTAACAGGCTTTTATCCAAAGCAACTTAGACTGAATTCAGATGCATGTCATTAAGGATGCTTACAGGTAGGTATTGTCCATTGGACATCAAACCACACAGCACTATACTGCCTGCTTAGCCAATGTATGGGTCATGGCAGCGTTTCTGTGTTGATGTGCCTCAGCGATTGCCTTTGGGTTGTAAGTTAATGTCTTCTGAGATTCATTCATGCTCGGCCATGTACCTTGTTAGGTGAATGGTCAAGTTCAGTCAGTGCTCATTTGAAACAGAAGAGAGTCCAACTACTGCTCTGCCCTCAGACAAAACGGTTGTATAAAGTTGTGGTAAAGCTTTATCACATTCAAGGGGAGGAAGTCTGGCATTACTTCTCAATTCAGGCGTAGTTAGTTTATTTTCCGGGTGTAATAACCGGTTTGGCCTGATATAAGATACATTTGCTTTTGGTCAGTTTTATTATTTTAATTAGATCCCGAACAGCATCATTGTCTTTGTTTAACCAAAGGGTGAACTGATAACTGTTCATCCTGAGTGTCTATAACATGACATATAGTTATGTACTGTACATGACATATAGTTATGCACGTATTAGACACTAAAGGCCACCTAGATCCGGGGACAGCCATGCTAAGAACAATATGGTTTTGTATTGTATATTATATACGTTTTCACACTGACACACCAGAGAAGATTGATGATTGATCTTAACATGTAGAGTGATTCATATCGTAACAATAAAGTAACACTGACCAGGTTGGAAACAGTTATAACATTACATCAATCCATTGTGGCATGAAATTAGCAAGAAACAAAGCATTTCAGTGAATAAATTTAATTGACAATCCAGAAAAGAGTTCCTAAGCCTTTTTAATCTTGGGCTTCAAATCCTTCATGGGGTTTCACTCGTCCATGTCAAGGTAGTCTTTAAAACACTTGGACTGTATACACCATCATTCGAGTAGCACCTGATGTAAACAGCAGATATAGCCAATGTAAATAACTATAAACGCACACGACATGTTTTCTATCAGCTTCATCAGTGCAACACAGACGAGACCCCGAGAGCTCTGAGAGACACTTTGGATCTAACAGCCTTTTGACGGAGTCACGCTCTCCTCCAATCCCCTACTCTGCTTTCTTCTTGCCTAGGACCTCGATTGGCTGAGCAGCGGTGGGTGGGGCTTGGGTGGGGCTGGCAGTGGTTGCGGCGAGAGTAGCAGGAGAGGGAGGAGCAGGGGGAGCAGGAGGAGCAGGAGGGGTGGGATCAGGGTCATCCAGCAGGGCTTGTCTCCTCTCTCGCTCCTTTATCACCTGAACGAGGCAGTAGGTGATGAACAGGACCGCCACGGTGGTGAACGGGAAGCCTGGGCAAGGTGAACACACTCAGGTCAGAGACGGTACGGTCGACCGCCACAGCAACGGCAGGAAGGAAGGACCGGCCGTCTTACCTTTCAGAAGAAGACGCTTGGCAACCAATTTGGCGAAGTCCACGCTGTTCAGCGCCACAATGTTGTACAGCACGATGGTCCAGAAGTTGAAGGTGTTGAAGATTGCTCTGATCCGACGCGACATTGCTGCCGACATCGCCGTCTGTGAGAACCCCCACCCCCCCACAAAACAACAACAAATACACAAGAGGTTCATATTCACCGTTCATAAAGTCTATGAGTGGATGAGGAGTATGATCAGACAGACAGACAGACAGACAGACAGACATACTTTATTGATCCCTGAGGGAAATTGTCTAAAGACAGACAGCATCCAGTCAGCTCTGGTCCCTCCTACTACCAGAAATGCTTACTTCATGTGAGCTGTGTACACAGCTAACAGTCCACAAGAAAAACAACCATAACAACAATAACAACAAAGAGCAGAATATGTTTTTTGCTGACGAATTTGAAGCATTATCTGAAACATGCAACACAAACGCATGTCCCCCCTTCGGGTGTCTGTTTCTGTCTCGACGCTAGCAGCCGATTCAAAGCATACGTTTTGAGAAACAGGGACACCATCACAAGGTGTTGCGACCCTTCGATGACCGACCTCAAAGGAGGCGAGGGGTTCCATGGAGAAGAGCTTGGCCGTCCACAGCTCCAGGTTGAGGCCCAAGCAGTTGAGGGAGGCCCAGAGCAGCACCACCTGGCAGGGTCCCAGCCACAGGACGGTGACGCCGTAGGTACACAGAGTGGCCAGCAGCTCCTTCAGAACGCTGCTGTGGTTTCCACCCAGGTGGTCGTACACATACCTTTTTACAGAGAGGGAGAAGAACACACAGGTCTCGGAGGTCAGGGATGGGCTGGAGATCAAGGGGTTGCCATAGGGATTTGTGCTCATGAAAACACACATTTTCACTAGGACGTCAATGAAAATGTACTCGATAGAACGATTTATCAAATGACACAGGAATGTAGGCACATATATTTTTGATGATGATGATGACGACGACGACGACGACGATGATGATGATGATGATGATGATGATGATAACGATGATGATGATGATGATGACATCATGATCATGAACATGAACAGTGCAGTAGACATTCTGAGATACTCACTTGCACAGCCAATCATTTATCCCTCGGTCAAAGTGGCTGGAAAAGGATAGACGGAGAAAAAAAAAACACTTTACTATCACTGAAGTATATTTTACTACACATATAGACCTCGATTTGCATCATAACAATCACTGAAACTTGACAAACAATCGAATCATCTATCCAGACAGAATCCAGAGACTGTGGTGATGATGCCGACTCAACGACAGAGGGGATAGACTGACGTCTCGGCGAAGACGTAGAGCGTGGTGATGCATTTGGGAGGTTTGGGCGGGTCCAGGTGGTCCAGCCTGGAGACCGTGTTGATCACCCCAAACATGATGGCAGCTTTCACCCAGTCATACAGCAGGTTGGTGTAGGCCAGCCCCACTGGGACATAGCAACAAGACAACAGAAGTCATAGAGTACATGTCACTTTACAACAGGATGGCAAGGTAACACAGTGTTGTGTTTGTATGGATTTTTAGAAAGAAATGCAATTTCTGCATGAATTCCATAGAGGGTAATACAAATATAAGAGGAACACACAAAATATCAAAAGTAATTTTAGAAGTAACCAAAATATGAAAAGAACGAATATTCTGTGTCCATCTTCTCCAAACGAAAAAACAAGACAAAATGGCCGAGTGAGTTTGGCGTCCTGTTCCACGCACCTACGGCCCAGTCGGAGAGGTGCTTGAGTAGCTTCATGTCTGTGGGGATGGAGAGGATGTACAGGAAGTGGAAGAGGAAGTCCACCAGCAGGATGCCCCCCAGGTGGAGCAGACCATGGCGGCCGATGCTCCACATCTCCCCCTCCTTCCTGCTCACGATGGACCTGTTCACCTGCAGAAGCACTCAACATGAATCAACATCAACAGACACATGGATCTCCATTCTCAGGTTTGGATTCTGAGACCAACACACCTGGCTCAGAGACGTTAAGGAGTGAAACTGATTGGGCGTGAGTTTTTAAACTTTAATTTGGATGTGGATGTGGTCATGCTCCTTTGAAGTATTCTATGAGTCTTTCACATTTTCCAAGTGTCACGACATAGAGAAACTTTATTATTGACTTGTGTCATTGTTATTATTACCTACGAAACAGCTCACCTGAACAGTAAACTTATCAAAGTTCATGATTGGGCCGAAGTAGAAGTGTGGCAGGTAGAAGTTGTACTTGATGAGCTCCAGGAGGCTGTAGTTGCCCTCTCTCCTCTCACAGTTCTCCAGGGCGAAGCTCACACAGCGCAGGATGGTGAAGCCACAGCCGCCGTAGAACAGAATGTGGCGCAGGTCAAAGTCCCCCTCCACGAAGCCCGCCTTGAAGCACGAGATTGTGAAAAGCAAAAGGAAAACGGTGTCGTGTACATTAGAAAATCCACCAACTTTCTCTGAAAGTGTTGTCATGTAATAAAGTACAAATGACTAAATGATGTAGCTAGCCTAAAAAGAAAAATAATTACTCATTTGATCCCGTGAGGGAAATTTGGTCTTCTGCATTTAACCCAATCGTGAATTAGTGACACACTCAGAACACAGTGATGGTGAAGCACACACTTAAACCCATTGCAGTGAGCTGCCTGCAACAGCGGCGCTTGGGGAGCAGTGAGGGGTTAGGTTAGGTGCCTTGCTCAAGGGCACTTCAGCCGTTCGTACTGGTTGGGGTTCGAACCGGCATCCCTCCGATTACAAGTCCGAAGCCAGTAGGCAGCGGCTGCCCCTAAAGGAGGGGAGGGGATTGGTTGTCTGCATTTGACCCATCCTATATCACATAGGAGCAGTGGGCTGCCATGTTCAGCGCCCGGGGAGCAAGTTGGGGTTCAGTGTCGTCCTCATGACACTACGACATGCAGACAGTTGGAGGAGGGAATCGAACCGCCGACCCTACGATTAGTGGACGACCCGCTCTACCCACTGAGCTACTGCCGCCCCACTGCCTGCCGCCTAGCGTGACTATCAATCCTCATTGCCGTCCACTGTGACTCCATCTCTGTGACTCCATCTCTGTGACTCCATCTCTGTGGCTCCATCTCTGTGGCACGCTACCTGCCAGGTGACAAAGGGCTCACACTTGAAGGTAGCCAGGGTGCTCAGGCCCGTGGCGAAGCAGAGCCAGCGTATCTTGACCAGGGAGATGCTGTAGAGCAGGACACAGTGGGACAGGATCAGGCTGACGTAGGTCCAGCCCATGCTGGTCCACACGGCCAGGATCCCGTACACCATGTACACCAGAGACCTGTACTGTGAGGACAGACAGACGGACAGACAGATGATTGGATGTTGTTGTTACTCAGAGGATTAGAGTTTATTCAAATGGGATTCTGCTGGGCGGTTCATTTACAATTATATTGTTGATACATTTGCACTACCCTGATATATAAATAATTTATTTGATATTCTGTACAGTGGTTCATTGTATTTTTGTAGCTTCTATTTCTGTATCAATGCAGTGTAACAGATCCAAATGAAGTCATATCATATTTTAGCACACCGTAAGGTCTTCCATGACAACATCTGTCTATTAGAATAACAACAACTCATTGTTGTCTGATTTCTTTGGGAGGGATTCCAAGCAGACTATAAACAAAGACAGCAGAAAATATAGGAGCTACAGTAAGAACTAAAGGGTCATGTTTTACATATTTCTATGTCATTTAGTTGGTTAAACATCGTGCCACTGAAATGTATTTGTGTTCCGTTCTCTCCTTCTGTCCCTCTCACATCTTCACTGTTTCTTAATGTCTTTCTTTCTTTCTCTCGTAATCTCTTATTCATTCTTTCACTCTATGCCTTTCATTCTCTACATCAATCTCTCTCTTGTCACTCTTTCTAAATCACATTCTCAAAAAACACACGCATGCACGCACGCACACACACACGCACGCACACACACACACACACACACACACACACACACACACACACACACACACACACACACACACACACACACACACACACACACACACACACACACACCTTCTCTCTTTCTTTCTATCTCACTACAAAATAATTACACACACACACACCTTCTCTCTTTCTTCCTCTCTCACTACAAAATAATTGCAGTGAGGCAAATATTAAAGAGCCCCAGGAGGACTTGAGACGTCTCAGAGGTGTCCACAGCACAGTAGAACAGCCCTTTAAGAGCCCTATAAAAGCCCTGGGGCCCTCCACAAACAACTGCTGCATCTTTCAGCTTCACCTTCAGATGAACGCAAAATCTGTCCAAATGTAGTCCACAAATGCATGCATGAGTAATTTGTAGTTTATAAATGGGTTTGTAGTGAACACTTTCTATGACAAAATGTTGTCTAACTTCTGCTACTACCGTTGTTCTACGTGTTATTAGCTGGGGTTAGCACAGTCACTCGAGCAGACGTTGGGGAAGGAGAAGGTTGGAGTAGGCAGGAGAAGCACCTGGGGAGCCACCATGGAGCAGATCTTTGCAAACAGCACGTGACCCGACAGCGCAAACAGGATGTGCTCTCGGAACGTAGAGAACCACATCACCCACTCCACGTCGGCCGTGTCCTGTTACACAAACAAGCAAGAGGCTGTCAGAGAACTCCATGAATAGTATTCAGGGTGCTGTGTGTGGATCAAAGGAGTTTGTCTCATTGTAGACTTAGGGTGACGTCGTTATCAGAAGTAGAATAAGAAATCTCACCTTCTTCCTCCCAAAGTAGTACCATCCCGGTCGCACGCTGGACTTTAAAGTCTTTCTGTTTGCATTGGCTGAATAACAAAATACAGTTATTATGTTCTTGATTTGAACTGATACAGACATGAACGTATTGTGATGATTGTTCCATTCATTAGCCTTTACAAACACTTTATGACAATCTGCAGCATGAAGAGAATAAGTTTGATCAGCAGTCTATTTGCTGTGTTGTTATATATGTTATGTATCTATATTACAACAACCATCTTGTACACACTTTTAACGACCTTTCTCCTGTTTTTATTTTGAAGCGGCTGCTTCTTGTTTGACGTGAGTGAGGATAAATACAGAACCAAACACAGTCCCATTTCCTCCCCTCAGTGGCATTCATCAGACATCTGATCTCTCCTGCGGGGTTCGCATTGCTACGACTGTTGGCCTTCACACACACTGAAACACAACCCTGTGTGTGTGTCTTTCTTCCCTCTGTAGACAATACTGGACTGAAGTCTCTGTTGCAGAGCACACAGCCAACCGATGCTGCAGGACTCTGAAACTATTTCACTGCAAGGACAGCTTGTGTGTCTTTTGGGAGTGTCGAGGCAATGCCTCTTGACTTTAACAATATGCTTTACCTGAAAAAAACAACAACAACAACACCTTTCCTTGTAGTGTAAAGGAACAGTTGGACCATGGACAATGTCTCTGCCAAACTGATTTGAAGCGACATTTGACATTCTCTTATTTTTAAACAAACCTTAAATAAACCTGGGTATCTGTGTGTCACTGTGTACATATTGTTGTTGTTTTTTCAAAGTAAAAGTGTTAGTCATAACTCACAATTGGACACCTCACAGATCCAGCTGGCGGACCACAGCATGGCCAGAGCCAGCACAGCGTAGTACAGGTACAGCTCATACTTAGGGATGGCGGCTTTGATCCCCATGGCAACGGAGAGATTCTCAGCTCACAGGTGAGGGAAAGATAACAACAATCTACATGACAAGGAGTGAGATTGTGTGTTGATTAATACAGATTGTTGACCATATCTTTCAGTGACGGCATCAAGGGTCACTCACTTTTATCATGGTTTTAATTGGATCCCAGTCAACACTATGTATGACAGAGTGGTGAACTTTGGGTCAGTAAAATATGTGTATTTCACTAATGTTGGCTAACGTTTGCTGTGAATGTGCTGTAGTAGGTTAGCCTACTAGACTAGGTAAGTGTGTGTGTGTGTGTGTGTGTGTGTGTGTGTGTGTGTGTGTGTGTGTGTGTGTGTGTGTGTGTGTGTGTGTGTGCGCGCGGTGTACTGTTGCACAGTCAATATTTCAATTCCAGTCATTGTGGCTTCAACAGTAACTAAATATAAACGTGCCTACATCTCCATACCATCTGTTTCAGTCAGGTGTACATTTTGTCTTTGCCGTGACGTAACTGAAGTTTATAAGTTTGTAATAAGTTCATAAGTTTGTAATTTTGTCCTAACCGGATAGTGAGCAATTGTATAGGCCTACTTGTTTAATTAGACTTGTATAATAATAAATATAGAATCAACGATGCATCATCATTAACATTTAATTAAAGTGTTGTTGTGTTTGTTAAGCACATTGTGGGGAGATATGCATTTTTCCATTAGTTAGAAATCTAAACAATAAAATATAATGGATGCGCTCGATTGAATGATCAAATTAGTGCGTGCGTAGATTCAGCAGGCTATATTTATATTCAGTAAGACGTGTGTGTAATCAAAAAAAGAAAGGTAATTAATCTCCTATGATTTGGTTAATATTATTCACACGTGTAAGCAGAACGAGTCCTTTACATTCTATTCCGAGCCGAAAAGCTCCTGCAATCCAGTTCGCCCTTTGAACACCTGCTGCGGCGCTCCACTGACCTTGAGCGGCAGAAACTCAGCGGAGCTGCGAAGTTATTGTGGCGTCGCTGTGCAGATGCTCCTCAAGTCCCTCCGGTAGAGCAAAAACATTCATATAAAAAACGAAAAGTTCAAGGTTTAAAAAAGAAAGAAAGGAAAAGAAAGGATATAGTGAGCCTAGTGCATCTGACAGCCAAGTGTCCCCACCACAGCATTAGTGGGCCGTGGGTCCCACTGACTCCCACTGTTCGGGAGCTGCAGACGCTCTGAGCGCTGCGTGTATTTATACTGTGGGGCGTGTCGACACCACTCTTATTTTAAACAATAGCTTGCAGTCGATAAGGTTAGGCTATATAGGTCTACATTTTTAGTTGACAAGTGAACTCAAACACAAAGTATACAGTAAACCTGTGTATTCTTGTTCATGTGTCGTTTTATTTTTATTTTTTAACATGCATAAAGTAGGCCTGTTGTGTCCATTGATCATCTTAAACGTGTTCATAGTCCACCTGTGAGGGCAGCGCTATCATATTTAACAATTAAACATTCGGAGTCTGAAATAGCCAAGTCAATTCGCAAGTCAGTTATGTTCAGTCTAAGTTTAAACCTGTTGCAAAGTTGAATGTCTTAAACTCAGCGATGTAACAAAACGCGACGACACATAAAGAACACTACAAAGGTTGAACTCATCATACTGTAATGAAGGACGCCGATGAATGTATTGTTGTGACTCTCTTGGGTGGGAGGGATCTAAGGGAGGAGCGGGTTACGTTAATTAATTGGTCGCACCTGATCACTGATAGTCTAATCGTAATTTCTTGAACCCAGAAATGTTGAGTACCCCAAAGTTTTATTGCAGAAATGTCATCTATAGGCCTAATGGATGGAATTTAACTTGGTTGCCAAAAGTTGCACTTTGGGCAATTTGCATAATTGGCATAAATAGGAAATTAAGGCGAGACAGTGCAGGTGAATAGGGTACAAAAAATTAAATAATAGATATCACCAGGAAACTTTCTCAGCTGATTCCTTATGTTAAGATGAGAAAAAAATGTATTGCATGTTTTTTGTATCTTAATGTTTAAATATGCAAATGAGGTCATATCTCATCAAATATGCGCTCATTTGCATACAGACAAAATCAGATTGTTTGATAAAGTCATGCTCAAAATATTTTTTCCAAGGGTACACACGTATACTTGGTATCTGAGTTGGTAAAATCATTTAAGGAACCTGGTCAGGAGGCAGTGTTGACCTATGAACGTAGTGCTCTATGCAAAATAACTATATAACAGCATGCACAAACCCACAAGAACTATATGGGTGGGTGACATGACATGGCCCTTTTCTTGTCCTCAATGTCAATGACAATTAAATAATATTTTGATTTTTGAAAAACAAGTTTGTAATGTGTTTCAGAATACAGTTCTAGAGTTTTATAGGGAAAGTCTCTCACTTTCCCACAATGTTCACCCAAACATGAAAAAGCTCATATGGTGTGACTGTCCCGAGTACTTCTTGCAAAGTTTAAAAGTGACTAAAACTAAGAAATTTCATTGCACTCTCCTCATTCAAGTACAGAATTACAACACATATATCCATTTGTTAGTTTGCTATTTTCAAAGTCTATACATTACATTTTGAGTAAGCTAAGAAGAAAAAGATTGTCCCAAAAATGAACATCATACAGTGTAGTGTGACTGTATATTGTGATATTTTAAGTGTCAATTGTGTGTAAACTCCCACTTTAGTACCCATTCTCAGTGTCTTTTGGTGTGACACTATTTACAAAACATGCCCAGAATAAATGACTTTCTTGTTCATATCACTTCTACAGCTATGCTACCATACTCAATTAAGTATTCTGTCATGATGGTAGCATATTCTGACAAGGCCCCGTGTTGTGTTTAGTCCATAAATCCTCATATGGCGTGACACTATTTCATAGTGCGTGACAGGTTTTTCTTGTCACACCATATGACTTTTTTGTCACACAATATGATATAAACTGTATTTTTATGCTCAAAAACAGATATTCACTTGATATTACATTGTTTTCTTACATTGTATAACTAGACATGCCCTTTAATGTAAGTTTTGTCATTTTGAAAAGCATTTTTTAAAAGTTAAGCCCACCTCTAAGTATTTGGTATGTGCACCACATATTTCGAGCAAAAAGGATAAAAATGCAGATATTTTTCCGGGTTTTATTAGATGTCCTCAATTTGTGACTAGGTTCTGGGCACTTTACACTATAGGTTTTCTATCCAAATGGGTGTAGACTTTTTAAAACACTGGATTGGCCTGAAGTTGGCATTGAGTTTTATTTGCGATCGGCAGTCGTCTTGGTCTGTCTTGGCCTTAATGGGTCGACACTGCCTCCTTACCAGGTTCCTTAAAGGTTTTCGTGTTTACGTGTTTACCTTGGAAAAATAATTTTGAGCCTGGTTTTGTGTGTATGCAAATTCGAGCATTTTTAATGAGATAGGGCCTTATTTGCATATGTAAACATTAAAATATAAAAAACATGTGATACATTTTTTCTCATCTTAACATAAGTAACCAACTGAGAAAGTTTCATGGTGATATCTATTTTTCTTTTTTTTTACCCTATTCACCTGTACTGTCTCGCCTTAATTGCCTATTTATGCTAATTATGCAAATTGCCCAAAGTGCAACTTTAGGCAACCAAGTTGAATTCCATCCACCAGGCCTATAGATGACATTTCTGCAATAAAACTTTAGGGTACTCAACATTTCTGGGTTTACTATTGGGCCTATGGGGATTACGACTAGACTATGAGTGGGTTGAGAATGGTAAAAGAATAAAAGAACAAGAACAGCGACAGGTGAGTTGGTCTGGGAAGCGACGCTTTGTTGTTGATGCTGAGCTACACTCAAGGGTTTGAGGATGGGTGCCGTTCGCATGCTGCTTAGGGCTGCCGGCGGCGAAGATAGCTCAGCGGGATGACAGCAGATAAGGCCGGGTAATAGGAGTGTATGCTAGGCTGTGTAGCTTCTCAGCTAGGGGTTCTCCGGTTCCGCTACTGTCAGAGGCCTCACGAGAGCGCTGGGCTGGCGTCTTCCTTCTCCCTTTTGCCTACCAGCGCCAAAGCCTAGACCCCGGGGGAGGGTCTTGTGTCTTGGGAAAATTAAGTTTTAACCTTTAGTGTGTGTGTGTGTGTGTGTGTGTGTGTGTGTGTGTGTGTGTGTGTGTGTGTGTTCCCTGTTTTTAGACTGAGCAGTATAACCATTTTATGATTGGGTTGGGAGGGTTGTAATGATGAACTGAACTCTTGTGTATTCTAGTCCGATGGCGTCTTGTGTGTCCGGTAACTTTGCATTGTGAATGTGTGCAGTGCCCGACGGGGGTGAGGTAGCCTTTGCTTTAATGCATGTGCAATAACTTTTGAATTGCCTTATTGTAGTGTTCCCGGTGTGCCGTGTGAAGGCCTGTTTTGCTGTGGTGGGGGTTATTCGTTTAGGCTGACAACATTTGGGTTTAGGACTTCATGAACCTGACCCAATCTGACATGTTTGGTAACTGCATATGAATTATAATAAAGATTCTTGTTTCTACCTTTGGTGTGCTGCCTGCTGTAGATCGTAGCCAATTCCTCTCGCCGCAGCTATCTGACCTCACATTCTAGGTTTATTACAATACATTATACATTACTGAGGTGCATCGTGGATTATTCACATACGCCTAGAAGAAATAGAATCGTGTAAGGTTGTTTATTTGTGTTTGTGAAAAAAAAAGTAATTTGGCATCCAAGTGCAGGGTACATAAACGAAAAAACATAGAGAGCACCATAAGCATAAGCAGCATAAGTCCACCAGTTTGATATTTGCCTGAACTTCATATATCTGCTGCCACAGAAATACTGGGTCGTAGGCCACTGGAGCTCCGGTGTATATAGGGATATAATTCCGCCCCCCTTGGGTGTAAAATGGTAGAGTGTCGATAGAGGGCGGTGGTGTGCGTGATCATGATGAGGGTTGATTACTCCTTCTTTACAGTTTCTTGACCTCCGAAGACGGGGTACTTGCTCTCCACCTCGGCCCACGTAATGCAGCCGTTGGCTAGGTCTCGGACCAGACCTGGCAGCTCAGCCACCTGTGGAGAGAAGGTACATTTCATGAAAGGAAAGCTTGGTCTACACACAATATTTTATACTATTTAGTCATTTAGCAATTGCTTTTAACCAAAGAAGGTTTATGGTGAATAACAGGGTTAGGTTGTTCCACTCCTCCTGGAACACCCTAACCTGTGTTCCTAAACATTGGGGACTCAGGGACTAGAGTGCGGATCGAGCCCGGCCCGCGTCCGACAGAACAGTAACCCAACCCGACCCGAGCCCGACAGGCATCAAGCTTTTTATGTCCGAACCCACACAGTTAAAGTCTCATTCATACTAATGACACATTTACGTCTGTGGGGTACTGTAAACGTGGGGTACTGTCAACATCGGGTACTGTGAACGTGGGGTACTGTAAACGTGGGGTACTGTCAACATCGGGTACTGTGAACGTGGGGTACTGTAAACGTGGGGTACTGTAAACATCGCGTATTGTAAACGTGGGGTACTGTAAACGTCGGGTACTGTAAACGTGGGGTACTGTGAACGTGGGGTATTGTAAAAATCGGGTACTCTAAACGTGGGGTACTGTAAACATGGGGTACTGTAAAGGTGGGGTACTGTAAACGTGGGGTACTGTAAACGTGGGGTACTGTAAACGTGGGGTACTGTAAACATCGGGTACAGTAAACATCGGTTACTGTAAACGTGGGGTACTATAAACATCGGTTACTGTAAACGTGGGGTACTATAAACATCGGTTACTGTAAACGTGGGGTACTGTAACATTGGGTACTGTAAATGTGGAGTACTGTAAACGTGGGGTACTATAAACATTGGTTACTGTAAACGTGGGGTACTTTAAACGTGGGGTTCTGTAAACGTGGGGTACTGTAAACGTGGGGTACTGAAAACGTGGGGTACTGTAAACATCGGGTACAGTAAACATCGGTTACTGTAAAGGTGGGGTACTGTAAACGTGGGGTTCTGTAAACGTGGGGTACTGTAAACGTGGGGTACTGTAAACGTGGGGTACTGTAAACGTGGGGTTCTGTAAACGTGGGGTACTGTAAACGTGGGGTACTGTAACATGGGGTACTGTAAACGTGGGGTACTGTAAACATCAGGTACCTCGGCCCGGATCTGCGTCATGGAGTCGCGGTCCCTCAGCGTGGCGCTGTGCGGCGTCTTGTTCACGGTGTCAAAGTCCACGGTGATGCCGAAGGCCACGCCGATCTCGTCGGTGCGGGCGTAGCGCCGGCCGATGGACCCTGACGAGTCGTCCACCTTGTGGGACACGCCGAGTCTGGTCATGGCCTCGGCTGAGGGGGGAGGGAGGGGAAGGAAGAGGTTCACTCAACAGGGAGGAAGACATGTGCAGAAACTGCCTGAAAATTGCTTGGAAATTGCTGGTCATTGGTTCATGTTCATTTTGTCAGATCTGTTTGGATTTGAAGATACTCACATAGCTGTTTGACGAAAGGTGCAAACTCCTGGTTCTGGCTCAAAGGCAGGACGGAGCATTTGTAAGGTGCTACAAGGGCAGGGAAGCTGAAATACTGCAGAGGAGATCATTTTGGTATGTTTTAATTGATTAGTTGGAGACCAGTTTTACCTAAGATTGAATAAACCTGATGGCATTGTTTATTATTTTCACATTTGCTATATTTAAAAGAAAGCTGAATACAGGTCAAAATAACAATAACTGCAAAATAATTAATGTTGGATCCTGACAACATTCATAATAATTCATAATAAATAGTTTTTTACTATTGTGCTTGTTGCTTACCGTCCTCTGCTCGTCTCCCTCCCTCATGCTGAAGGAGTGTTCGAATATGGAGTACATGATTCTGCCGATGCCAAAGGACGGCTCGATTACATTGGGAACAATCTCCTCCACTGTTGAAAACACAAACAGGCAGTGTTCCCACAGAGATCAGAACAGGCGAGGGACTTACTTGGCAGCGATGTGTCTTTACCTCAGTGTCTCCTCCGACCTAGAACCTACCATGTGAGGTCTTCTGGAATCTCTTGACAGAAACCATATCTTTGGTGAGCTTGTAGGTCTTTCCCTCTGTCTCGATGGTGAACTCTCTGGAAAAACATAAGCATCAGTGAATGGCTTGAGTGGACCCCTGACAATTCAACGCAGGAGTTGAAACGTTCATAATTCATTCAACTAACAAATTCATAATTAATTCACAAGGTAGCCTCATTCTCCTTGCAGGGGCTAGCTAGCGCATGGATGAAGTGGATAACATACCCGCTGCTGTTCAGTCTCTTCTCCTGCTCCGTGATGTAGCATTCGTCACAGATTGCTAGGAACTCCAGGATGGACTTGGCATTCTTCTTGTAGGCCGTGCCGATGGCTCCTTTGTTGGGTTCAAACTGGGTGACGTTCACAGTCTTGTGCAATGAAGTTAGGGTGAACGACTTCAAACATGTAATGGATGGGTATCTCAACAACATTTTGAACAATATAAAGATTGACTACAGTATTGAACACACTCAAGCTCAAGAGTTTGTGTGCGTTAACTGGTTGAAATATTTTCATATATTCTTCAACCTAAAAGCCTGGTAAAATATAGAAAGATAAGGAACGCTTCACTATTTGGTTGTTTTTGAGTGGAGCAAAGGTCTGACTGAACGAGTTAAAAAGCATAGACAAATCTAATTATTTGTGGTCAGAAATAGTGCATTGTGGGTAACGCAAGGATATGGGTTCCTTGAGGGTCTTCTCTGCCACCAGGGGGACCTTGGTGGCCCTGGAGTGGCACGACAGATCGTAGCAGGAGCGGTCAGCACAGCCCACGATCTCAATCCAGCCCTGGAAGAAACGGCCACACAAGGTTACCACGTCAGGTTCAAGATCAGAGATGAAAAAACCCCTCAGAGTCAGGATCCCTGGACGTACGTAGGAGGTTTTGGTCTCTGCGTCCCAGCAGTCACAGGCGTAGTGGGCCATCTCGTTGTCCATGTGCTGGCGGAAACGAAGCTTGTCTTTGGACAGGCCGACTTTGGTCAGGTAGAGGTAGATCCTGCCGATGAAGTAGCCCAGGACGGAGTTGTTGATCACACCCTGGAGCAGAGAGAACCAATCAACAGAGCAGGAATGGAGCTGATGGCCGATAGCTGCTGTGTCTCACCCGGCTCAACATCTCCCCCCCCTCCCCTGTGGCATGTCCAAATGGAACTGAAAGGTTCAGCAAAACCAATAAAATTAACTAGTATTATAGTTAGACTTTCTTTAGCACCACCCATGTACACCATCACCACTTCTCTCAAGGGGAAATTTGGGCTTACCTTGCAGTGTGTCAAAACAAAAGTGAAATTTCCCACTCCTCTTTTATTAGGTCAACAGTGTACTTCTTGGAAAAGACATTGCTGTGTACTGTGTAATGTTTAACGGAGACGGAGCCGAGTGGTGGGCTTCACGACTCGTCTGTACCTGCTCCACGGCATCTCCCAGCCTCATGATGTGGGCTGACTGGCCGCTGGTCTGGGCCTTGGAGGAGTAAAGCATGATGTCCAGGTCGGCCACGTCGGAGAACTTGGGGTGGACCTTCTCAGTGGGGTCCACAAAGTGCTCGATCTCCGCCATGGTGAACTCTCTGTATGGGAGAGATGTTGTTTGGAGCTCTTTAACTCCAGTCTGAGTATTGAAGTATGTATGTATGAGTATGACACCGTCAGACCAATTTACAAATGCGTATTAATCTGGACCAGACTAATTAATCAGTTAATTATTCGATTTCCTCTGGGCATTAACAATGGCAGAGAACAAAATCCCTCTGGACACAATTTGAGAGACCTACAACCAATCACAGCAACTTAACATGTGACACAGCAAGTAAACATGTGAGGGTTGTTGTGCGATAAGAAGGTGACGTGAACAGGGAGTTGAGAAAGAAGAAATGCTTTTACCGAACGCGGATGAGTCCGGAGCGAGGGGAGATCTCATTCCTGAAGGAGTTGCCAATCTGAGCCGCGCCAAAGGGCAGCTTGCCCTGGTTGAACTCCAGCAGACGCTTGAAGTTCAGGAACATTCCCTGAGCTGTTTCAGGTCTCAGATAGCTACAGAAAAAATGATGTACACAGTAAATAGTTGTGTGTGTGTGTGTGTGTGTGTGTGTGTGTGTGTGTGTGTGTGTGTGTGTGTGTGTGTATGTGTGTGTGGGGGGGTAAGGGCTGTACCCTGGCATGTTTCCCGCTGGCCCAATGGAAGTCTTGAACATGAGGTTGAAGGATGTGGGTGCTGTGAGGTCATTTCCTGTGGAAGGAGACTTGACATTATATTTGCCAAAGAGATTGGCCAAGTCCTCCTGGGAATAGTTGTCCATCTGAAAAATGGAAGAAAGGGATTCAGGTGTGTGTGTGTGTGTGTGTGTGTGTGTGTGTGTGTGTGTGTCCTACTACTTGAAGATGCATCACAACACACACACACCTGGGTTATAACGTCCTCCATCTCAGCGGCCTTCTCAGCTGAGCACTTCTCGTCCGACATGAGCTTTTTCAAATGAGCTGTGGAAGAGCAAATCCCGCTTTCAGTTACAGTCAGTTGACTACATGCAAGGAGCACAGAGTGTTTGCTGTATCCACACACATTCATGCTGACAAGCTGACCAACGAAACGACAAATCCTCCAAGAAGAAGAACATTTCACAAAACGTCCAAGACAACATTTATATCAGTGGTTGGAGCCGCTTCATCTGTGTGTGTGTGTGTGTGTGTGTGTGTGTGTGTGTGTGTGTATGTGTGTGTGTGTGTGTGTGTGTGTGTGTGTGTGTGTGTGTGTGTTGCAGCAGCGCTTCACTCCATGTTAACCCTGATAAAGAATCACAGACCAGACAAACCAGTGGCTTTCCACCCTCTGGCCTCGCCTCAGAGCGAGCAGCTGCAGTCGGGGAGCTGGAACACATTCCAGGCAGGTAAAAAGCTGTTCAACCAATGCCACAAAGCATTCTGCTTCAGAAGTTGCTCTCCAAAGTATGAAGAAAGTATATGCATCAAATAGATTGCATAAGTGTATGCAATCTATGCTTCCAATGCTAATCATCTATAATCTAGCTCCTACTTCGTACCTACAAACGTGCAGCCACTGAGGTTCAAGCCTCATGCTGCGTTCACGTTTGTAAGCACTCTGAGTAGTATGTGTATCTCCCCAACCTTTGAGGAGGTGGTCGGCACGGAAACACTCCCCCGTCTTGGCGTCTTTCACCATGTAGTCGGCGAACTTGTCCACGTGCCCTGAAGTCCTAAACACAAAGCCACACGTTGTTCACCCGTCACGACGCATGAGTTGTCCTTACACAAGAAGAGATGGAAGACGCTTGCATACGTGATGTTCATATGCAGTTCTGTACAAATGTTTTTTCATTCATTCATTCAACCTTTATTTCATACTCGGAAATACAATTGAGGGCAGTCCTCTTTTTCAATGCAGCCGAGATACATAATAAAACAAGACAAAGGCCAGTGCAGGCCACTATAACAAATCATTGTACATGAATTATAAAAATATCAATACAATAAACGAAATAATTAGTAAATAAATAAATAAAATAACAATTTAGTTTAATAGATATGGAATTGACATACAAAAGCAACAATTAAGAGGGTCAAGTAAAACAATCACAGACCAAGGTGGGGGATTTGAAATTACAACTGTAAACTGGCCATAGGGAATGAGTTTTTTAGTAACGAGAAGAGTGACCAAAGAACAGCCATACAATTAGATGCAGTTAAAACATTTCTCTATGAGTTTAGAGAGGTTCGTATTGTGTTTGGGGCGTCTATAGTTAGCACAGTGTGGTTGTTTTTTAACTAGCAGTGTTTACAGAATGTATTGTGAGAGTTGAACTGCACTGAACCAATGAGCCCTAACTTATTAACTAACTTTCTATAACTTATTTTCTAAACATTAATCATGATCGTATAACCCAAACTTACTATAATAGCAATAATGATTTGTAATAACTACATTATGTCTAAACCTTTTGCATCCATCATTTTTCTAGAATTGTTTTAACCACTGTTCGTATCAGTTTTATTCTATGCATTTGTACGTAACGTAGGGAACGATGCCATCTGGTGTATGTCCAATATAAACTCATGTAAGACAGGAAGCGTCTGGAAGTCAGACACCACCCACATGACAGGAATGTAGCTGACGTGCTATTGGTCGATAGCTGTTGTCCCCCCCGAACGTGTTAGAGCGCATTACAGTGGCCGGAGGAGACCTACTTGAGCACAGGTTCTGGGGTCAGCATGGTGCAGTCGATCTCCAGGATCTGCTCCTCCTGGATGAAGTGCTGCCTCCATATCTGCAGGATGTTGTTCTTCAGGGCACAGCCCACCGGGCCAAAGTCGTACAGCCCACTGACTCCTGAAATCCAAGTTAAAATGTTCTTTTGTCATATCTGTATCTTTTGTTTTGTACTTTCTTTAGAGTTGTAAATGTTCAATAACGCGCTTATGTGGTGCTCAACATTTGTGTTTCGCTCGGTATGGTTTGATTTGATTTGGATTTGATTTGACCACTGACCTCCATAGATGGCAAACGCCTGATCATAGAAAAATCTCCTCTTCAACGTGTCCTCCATCTTCGACCTGTCGACTGTTTCATTTTTGGGCTGCAACGACAGCTCCTACAAGTGGGTTATAAATGGGATATTGGATGTTATAGCGACTTGAAGCGTCAAAGTTGAACAGTCGACAGGGCTCCGGCTATTCAATGCAAAACAACGTGGCAACACTTGGTTATTGACAGGGGTCTTACCTTTGCTTCCAGAATTCTTTTGCGGGCTTTCAGTTCGGCCACAGCTTTATTGATTTCCTGCTCGGCGGCGCCTTGCTCTTTCATTTGACGCACCAACTCGCCCTTCAAAGTACATTTAGTTTACATTTCCTGGACTGGGAGCATTGCACATTGATCGTATGCCATCATCCGAAGAGAGATAGTGATGATGCATTAAAGATACAAATCAACATATGTTGAGTCGGTGGTAGGATACACACCTGTTGTCTCACAGCTTCTCTCAGAGGAGCCAGGACTTCTTCCATCGTGACACGTAGGCGAGGCTCTGCTGCACAGCTGGACGATCTGCTGCTGGATCTGCTGCTGCGCTGCTGTCACTCTGCTCTGTGGCTCTGTGCAGTGTCGGGTTCGGTCTCAGACACACTACTGTTACTCTGGGCTTTTGTTGCATCAGCTCAGCTCGTTCACAAAATGAGTTGGGCGGTGCTTGACGTACATATTTGTTAACATAGGTGTGGTCTTGCGTGGTGGGCCTGTTTTGCGGAGTAGCGCACCATATGTCATGAAACAAATAGTTTGACTTCATGTTTGAGTAGTTTGCTCAACTGCTTTCACATTTGCTTAGTGATTCAATTAGTTAAATGGCTAGATTTTGTGTTTTTTGTGCTTCTAACTAGGCCTACTGAAACTATAAACAATTTTCCAAGAAGCTCTATTTAACCAAACTGTGTGTGTGCGTGTGCGTGTGCGAGTGTGTGCATGTGCGTGTGTGTATGTGTGTATGAGAGAGAGATTTATTGTAAGGGTCAAGCAATTCTAGGAAAAGGAAACTGAAAGCATGCTCAAGTGTACATACACATACATTTTCAGTCTGTTCTATGTGAGCATCAAAACTACGAATGAAGATGAAGAAACAAGAGGATTGTTGTTGGAGAAACATCATCCCGTGACAGCACATATCCATGACTGGGGGGGGGGGGGGGGGGGGGGGTAGTATAACTTAAAATTGGAGTGGTTTGCTGGTAGTTCAACTACATTCATATTTGCTTACTGATTCAATAAGTTAAATGACTTTTTTTTAACTACTGAAACTATACATTTCTAAGTAGCTTTAGTTAACCAAACTAGATTTCTCCTCGGGTATCTCTGCGGTTTAACTTCACACAGCGTTGCTTTCAGAGTATCTCCACCAACACTTTGGGTGTCAAATCATCTACTGCTGTGTGCCGTGTACGGACACGTTGTTTGCACACACATTATATAAGTGTGCTGTGTGTGAGATTTATTGTAAGGGTCGAGCACTTCTAGGAAATGGGACCAATTGAAACTGAAAGCATACTCAAGCGAGCTCATAGCTTCTAAAAAAAAAACTAAACTGAGTTTTTGTCAATTATCTTTAGCCTATATAAAGCAATTTTCATCCATATTTTCAGTCCAGACCAACTCGGTTTCCAGCATAGCCCGTTCTGTGTGAGCACCAACACTACGTCTGAAGGTGAAACAGAGGTCAACAGGTTCATACTCCAGATGACGGCTAGAGCAGGAAGTGGATTCAACCTCTCTCGATATTTGTGATTTACTTACCAAGGTGCAAGACTTCCAATACAATGTAATTTAGCTGACATTTGCATGTTGTTTTTCAAAATACTTTCAGAATGGTCTTAACCGAGGAACTTTATATTATTTATACTTTTATTTAACTTTATATTATACTGACTGACTGAAATTGATCAAATGTATTTACTTATTTGGTTCTAAAACTGGAAAGCACAGGATTTGGTTTAGTAACCCTCATTGGCTGAAACAGTTTGAACACTTAAGTGTTCTTGTAGTGTTTACTTTTAATCACTGACATCATAAACAGAATTCTTTCTCCCTAAATGGTGGTTGTCCTCCTTTACTACCATTGCCCTTCATAATATCAATGCACAGCCCAACTCTACATTCTGAACAGCTGGAGCAGGTCACCACTAGAGAGCAGGCAGATAACTGCCATGCATCACAGAGACAGCCACACACACAACACACTTGTCCATTAAGTGCCGTTTTATTGAACCGAAATTCCCCCAATAGGGGAACCTAACCTGCCATGAACTGGAGCCGTGGACGCCACCTCCAGAACACACGGCTCAGCCTGAAGGAGTTTTTATATCCCTTTATAAAACATGCTGCAGGATGGCATCTGTAAAGCACTGGGGTTTCCCACAGCCCCCCCTGATGTAGGTAGTGTGCAACTCTCCCTCATATGACAGCTTAGTGAGCTTGGTGTTCACCATCAGGGAGGGAACACAGCCCCAGTGCACTTCATTGTTCAACACAACAACAGGACGTGAGGGATTGTGTTCCTATGGGGATGTAGAAAGTCTGTATATGTTGTTTATAGGAGTTTAAGTGGCGGATGGATGAGAGTGGAGAAGAGGAGGGCGGTCTACTCTTCAGCAGTGTCCTTCTTGCTGGTCTCCTGTCCTTCGAACACAGGGTACTTGCTCTGGACCTCTGCCCAGGTCATGCTGCCGTTGGCCAGGTCCCGGATTATGCCTGGCAACTCGCTGACCTGGGGGGGGGGGACAAGAGGATTGTTGGAGAAACATCAGCCCATGGCGGCACACGGAGCGGTTAATTCAATCAACGTTTGTGTAGTCACCTGACATCTATATGGCCAACACAACGTGGGGGTGGGAGAACAGTTTATCAATGTTTTCCACATTAGTGTGGACATCATCCTCTTGACCCATTATAATAGATTGAACAACTTTATTAATCCCCGAGGGGAAATTAGGTTGTCGTAGCAGTAGCCGCAGTACAATACAGTACAAAACAGTAAAAACAATATATATGATTAAAAGGTATACAATAAATAAAAAAGTGCATTTCTGTTGCAGTGACGTGTTGTACAGTCTGAAGGAACGATCTCCTGTGCTGCTCCCCAGATGACAGTGAGCGCCCCCCCACCCCCTGGTACCCCCCCCACCCCCTGGTACCTCCTGGTACCTCCTGGTACTCCCTGGTACCCCCTGGTACCCCCTGGTACCCCCTGGTACCTCGGGTCTACGTCATGGAGTCACGGTCCCTCAGCGTGCTGTAAATTACTGTACATACTGTAAACGTGGGGTACTGTGAACGTGGGGTACTGTAAACGTGGGGTACTGTGAACGTGGGGTACTGTAAACGTGGGGTACTGTAAACGTGGGGTACTGAAAACGTGGGGTACTGTAAACATCGGGTACAGTAAACATCGGTTACTGTAAAGGTGGGGTACTGTAAACGTGGGGTTCTGTAAACGTGGTGTACTGTAAACGTGGGGTACTGTAAACATGGGGTACTGTAAACGTGGGGTACTGTAAACATCGGGTACTGTAAACGTGGGGTACTGTAAACATCAGGTACCTCGGCCCGGATCTGCGTCATGGAGTCACGGTCCCTCAGCGTGGCGCTGTGCGGCGTCTTGTTCACGGTGTCAAAGTCCACGGTGATGCCGAAGGCCACGCCGATCTCGTCAGTGCGGGCGTAGCGCCGGCCGATGGACCCTGACGAGTCGTCCACCTTGTGGGACACGCCGAGTCTGGTCATGGCCTCGGCTGAGGGGGGAGGGAGGGGACGGTGAGGGAGAGGCAGCAGCACGCGGCCAGGCGCTCAACATGGGAGCGTCAGTACTTACATAACTCCTTGACGAAAGGCACAAACTCCTGGTTTTGGCTCAGCGGAAGGACGGAACATTTATAGGGCGCTACGGTTGCAGGGAAGCTGAAGTACTGCAGAGAAAGAAAGAACAGAACATATTGAGTCAGACAAGAGAACCTTTCACGCACATGGAAACTGTTGGCCGATGAGTTTATGTCTTCTGAAAGGCATTTATTTGACCAAGAATCAAATTGGAGATAATCTACAGGTAAGCTGTGTGGACACATCGGGAAATGAACCCGGTCTCTTTTGGCTACGAAAAGGAGTCAAGCAGTCCAACCACAAAAACAAAAACTACAGTACAGTAATTTCTCAAAGTATAATTAAGGCTGGGCAACGATTACAAGTTTTTATTGCACTAATCATATGAGTTCCTGTGATTAATCGGGATTAATCGCATTGTTACACGCAAAATCCAATAATTAATTCAGAAGTAGCGTATAGCAACTTTTATTGGAAATGTACTGCCATATGAACGAAAGTGCCATAAATGTGTTGTGCAAACACTTAACATCAGCATTTTTTTATACAGTAGCAGTTACATAAAATTAAATAAAATAATTTGATTCTTCTTGTGATGGTGCGTCTTGAGGGAATCTCACACCTGCCGTCATTTGTTGCGATTGTGAGAACGTCCACTTCACTGTAGCATTTGTTAGCTTCTCTTGTCTTTGTTTATCTATACTTCTCCCAGACGCTGCATAACGTAGTCTGGCCAAGCCTCGCTCCACTGTTTCGTTGACTGATTTGCTGGTATCAGCGGAGTGTATTGCATTTAGGTGGTATTTCAGACTGGAAGTACTCCGGTGATAAGAAAATGCAACTTTGCAGTGGTTACAAATAACTTTGGCTCTGTCGACTGCACCGTCTGGAAGAACTTTCAAATGAAAATGGCCGTGTTTAAGTTCCTTACCCTCCATGTTTGTTTATCTCGCTTTATCCACCAATTCTTTTCTTTTCTGACCGTTTCCTGTGAGCGCTGCAGCAGTAAGCAACAAGCTAGGCTCGCTCACAATGGACTTTTACAAAATAAAAGCCAGTGAGACAGACTTTTACAATGAGAAAATACATAATGAAAACTGTTAATGAGAGATAAAATAATTGTCAGGGATAATTAATTAATTAGTTAATGTGATAATAACGCGTTAACTTGGCCAGCCCTAATAAAAATACATTACAAATATTGACAAGGTATTAATATGAGCAGAGTGTTTCCCTGTGTTCAGTGGAAGGCCACATTAATGAGCAGTGTTTCTCTGTGTTCAGTGGAAGGCCACATTAATGAGCAGTGTTTCCCTGTGTTCAGTGGAAGGCTGCAGTGTTTCCCTGTGTTCAGTGGAAGGCCACAGTGTTGAGCAGTGTTTCCCTGTGTTCAGTGGAGGGCCACAGTAATGAGCAGTGTTTCCCTGTGTTCAGTGGAAGGCCACATTAATGAGCAGTGTTTCCCTGTGTTCAGTGGAAGGCCACAGTGTTGAGCAGTGTTTCCCTGTGTTCAGTGGAAGGCCACAGTGTTGAGCAGTGTTTCCCTGTGTTCAGTGGAAGGCCACAGTGTTGAGCAGTGTTTCCCTGTGTTCAGTGGAAGGCCACAGTGTTGAGCAGTGTTTCCCTGTGTTCAGTGGAAGGCCACAGTAATGAGCAGTGTTTCCCTGTGTTCAGTGGAAGGCCACAGTAATGAGCAGTGTTTCCCTGTGTTCAGTGGAAGGCCACAGTGTTGAGCAGTGTTTCCCTGTGTTCAGTGGAAGGCCACAGTGTTGAGCAGTGTTTCCCTGTGTTCAGTGGAAGGCCACAGTGTTGAGCAGTGTTTCCCTGTGTTCAGTGGAAGGCCACAGCGCGGAGCCTCACCGTTCTCTGCTCATCTCCCTCCCTGACGTGGAATGTGTGCTCCAGTATGGTGTACATGATCCGGCCCACGCCAAACGACGGCTCGATCACGTTGGGGATCACCTCCTCCACTGTCAGGACAAAGACCAGCAGGGTTACAGATAAATCTAAGTCCAGTTGCGTTCGATTTAACTGTTGGCCGGATTAATATGTATTGTATTGTATGTACTGTATGTATTGTATCATATGTGTTGTGTGTACTGTATTGTATCATGTGTTGTATGTACTGTATTGTATGTGTTGTATGTATTGTATTGTATGTGTTGTATGTACTGTACTGTATTGTATGTGTTGTATGTACTGTACTGTATTGTATTTGTTGTATGTACTGTACTGTATTGCATTTGTTGTATGTACTGTATTGTATTGTATTTGTTGTATGTACTGTACTGTATTGTATTTGTTGTATGTACTGTACTGTATTGTATTTGTTGTACTGTATGCGCTCCAGTTGTGGGAGCCCCCGTCAGTCTCTCACCATGCAGAGTCTTCTGGAACCTCTTGACACTGACCATGTCTGAGGTGAGCCTGAAGGTCTTGCCGTCCGTCTCAATGGTGAATTCACTGGAAAGTTTGGGAAAAACCCAACAGAATAATAACAATTATTTAACCATTAGTACCATAACCATTCATTTGTATACTGCGGCCTATACATAGTTTGAATACAAATGTCGCTTCCATGTTTACAGTGACACATACATTCACAGAGCTGTGATTGCTGTAAACGTGTTGTTTACTTCATGCCTTTAACTCAATACTGCAGAGGATGCCCGACATAATGTGTACAGAATGACATGAACCCCATCGCCCAGTGTCTCTGCCCCCGCGCCGTGGAGGGCAGCTTGTAGTGGCAGCTCCTGTGCGTACAAATCACACAGTCCATGTGCCCTGTCAATCTAAACCTACAGATCAGCACTTCATCCAGGTCCCCTGACTCACACCACAGAGGCGTGGCGGTCATCCTCAGCACTCACCCAGTCTCAGTGAGCAGCTTCTCCTGCTCCGTGATGACGTCGTCGCCACACGTGGACAGGTACTCCATGGCCAGCTTGGCGTCCTTCTTGTAGGCCTTGCCGATGGCGCCTTTGTTTGGCTCGAACTGGACAACGTTCACAACTTTGTGCGAGGAAGTCAAGGGGCGTATTTAACAGCAGGGGGCGTGGCCTTATGAAACAGAGGTGGCCAGGTGGTCCAGTGGTGAGGGCTGTTCCACTCCCAGCCCAATGGTTCTGGCTCTGAACCCCAGTGAGGCAATGGTTCTGGGTTTGAACCCCAGTGAGTCAATGGGGTTCTGGGTTTGAACCCCAGTGAGGCAATGGTTCTGGCTCTGAACCCCAGTGAGGCAATGGTTCTGGGTTTGAACCCCAGTGAGTCAATGGGGTTCTGGGTTTGAACCCGTGAGGCAATGGGGTTCTGGCTCTGAACCCCAGTGAGTCAATGGGGTTCTGGGTTTGAACCCCAGTGAGGCAATGGTTCTGGGTTTGAACCCCAGTGAGGCAATGGTTCTGGGTTTGAACCCCAGTGAGGCAGTCCTTGAGCCAGATGCCCAACTCCTGCCCTCTCATCAATGTAATATGTATCCAAAATGTTTATTAATACAAAGGCTGCAAGTCCCTATGGTTAAAAGTATTTGCTACATGACTAGACAGTAAAAGGACACAATCAAGTAATTGAAAAGTAAGGTAAAGTTACATTAAGTAAAGTTACTTACAAGTTACGTAATGCAGGGGTTTAAAGAAAAGCAGGAAAGGATATGGGCTCTTTCAGGGGCTTCTCTGCGACCAGCGGCACCTTGGTAGCCTGTGCGTGGCACTTCAGGTCAAAGCAGGACCGGTCGGCACAGCCCACGATCTCAATCCAGCCCTGCCCACCAGGGGAAGCAGAGGAGAGTAAACCTCGAATCCAAGACAAAACTAACACGAGGCTCCAGCGGCTCACATATTTGTTTGGTTATAAACTCGGCTCATATGGTCAGGGCGCGTCTTCAGCAGGACTATGGAAGGCAGCCTGCAGTGGCAGCTCCCAGGCAGTGCTGTACTTCATTCACTCACAGTACTAATCTGGGTCAACAAGGAGTTAACCAATATGAACGGCCGATGAACGATGCTTTGTAGTCATTCCAATATTGATTATATGCCTTGATGTTCGTTCACAAGTCTGCTGAACGACTGAATGTTAAATGCGGTGATGGGTGGGGTGAGACGAGGCAGAGCCATCAAACGTACGTAGGAGGTTTTGGTCTCTGCGTCCCAGCAGTCACAGGCGTAGTGGGCCATCTCGTTGTCCATGTGCTGCCGGAAACGCAGCTTGTCTTTGGCCACGCCCACTCGGGTCAGGTAGAGGTAGATCCTTCCAATGAAATATCCCAGGACGGAGTTATTGATGACCCCCTGGGAAGAGAGAAGAGAGCCGCGTCAGACTCAAGCACTCCTACAATCCCTCAGGCTTTTAAGTGATGCTGCCTTTCCCGTTTTCAATGCATGGTTTTGATTTTAATTTGCCATCTGTAGTTAGTTTTAGTCGGTTTTCTTTTGCACTTTGTGAACCTTCGCTTTACCAAAGTGCTTTGTAAAGATAATCATAACCATGGCCAAACACCAGAAGATGCTATGGATCAATAGTTATTAACAGTCAACAGCCCGGTAGCTACCTGCTCCACGGCATCGCCCAACCTCATGATGTGGGCTGACTGGCCGCTGGTCTGGGCCTTGGAGGAGTAAAGCGTGATCTCTAGGTCGGCCACATTGGAGAACTTGGGGTGGACCTTCTCAGTGGGGTCCACAAAGTGCTCGATCTCCGCCATGGTGAACTCTCTGTATGGGAGAGATGTTGTTTGGAGCTGTTTAAACTTCAATACTCCAGTCTGTTAGCATGATATCATCAGACCAATTTGCAAATGCGTATTAATCGGACCAGACTAATTCATCAGTTAATTATTCGATTTCCTCGGGGCATTAACAATGGCAGAGACCAAAATCCCTCTGGACGCAATTTGATAGACCTACAACCAATCACAGCAACTTAACATGTGACACAGCAAGTAAACATGTGACACAGCAACAGCAGCCATCTTGATTGTTTATGAAAAGTCAGTGTCTCAAGCCCGCCCCATTTCATATAAAACAGCTGTGATTTGTCTGACCAGGGCCAGCTCTGCTGGAAGTAGGTCTGGACAGGAAGGGGGCCAGGCGCCAAAGCAAATACAACATGAGCTTGCAGATTTGTTTGGTTTCCAGGCAATCTGTTATTTATAGGCTCTAAAGACACATTTAAGGATGGGGTTGATATTTCAATTGTCTTCCACTAGGCATCACCCACTGAAATATACGTCCTCAATACTCTCATTCAAAGCTCTGGTAGAGCCCTGAAGGGGAGACCCACCTCACACGGATGAGCCCGGAGCGAGGGGAGATCTCATTCCTGAAGGAGTTGCCGATCTGGGCAGCAGCGAAGGGGAGTTTTCCCTGGTTGAACTCCAGCAAGCGCTTGAAGTTCAGGAAGATTCCCTGAGCGGTTTCAGGCCGCAGATAGCTGAAAACGGTTGGAATTCATTTATATTTCAGTGATAGATGGAAGACACTTTAAGACACATGTGATGATGACGACATCATTTAGTGGCCCATACCCTTGCATGTTCCCCCCAGGCCCAATGGAGGTCTGGAACATCAGGTTGAAGGAGATGGGGGCGGTGAGGTCATTGCCCGTGGTAGGGGACTTGACACTGTATTTAACAAACAGTTCTGTCAGCTCTTCCTGAGTGAAGTTGTCCATCTGAAAAGGAATGAGACAAAACATTCACTCAAACACAAGACCAAGTTACCACAAACACACCAAGACCAAGTTACCACAAACACACCAAGACCAAGATAACACAAACACACCAAGACCAAAGTAACACAAACACACCAAGACCAAAGTAACACAAACACACAAAGACCAAAGTAACACAAACACACAAAGACCAAAGTAACACAAACACACCAGGACCACAGTAATACAAACACACCAAGACCATGGTACCACAAACACACCAAGACCACAGTAACACAAACAGACCAAGACCAAAGTAACACAAACACACCAAGACCACAGTAACACAAACACACCAAGACCAAAGTAACACAAACACACCAGGACCACAGTAACACAAACACACCAAGACCAAAGTAACACAAACACACCAAGACCATGGTACCGCAAACACACCAAGACCATGGTACCACAAACACACCAAGACCATGGTACCGCAAACACACCAAGACCATGGTACCACAAACACACCAGGACAAAGTAACAAACACACCAAGGCCACAGTAACAAACACACCAAGACCAAAGTAACAAACACACCAAGACCAAAACAAAAACAAGACCAGTCTTTAAAAACGACGGAGCTGTGGGACGAACCTGGGTGATGACCTCCTCCATCTCGGCCTTCTTCTCAGCTGCACACTTTTTCTCAGACATCAGCTTCTGCAGGTGGGCTGGGGAGTCAAGGAGAATGCTATTGTGGATGCAGATATCTTAAGACTGTAGTACCAATTATAGTTCATACAGCGTCCAATTAGATGGATAAGATGCAGAGAAGAGAATATACCCATCTCTATGTGTTATTTTCATACTCTTACAGTAAACTACTTAACTTAACTGGCAACATGTTCACAGTGAATAATTGATTATCAACTGCTCAAAGGTTGTTTACACCCATTGCTATGAATGGCATTAAGCAAGGCACCTAACCCCTCACTGCTCCCCGAGCGCCGCCGCTGTTGCAGGCAGCTCACTGCATCGGGTTTAAGTGTGTGCTTCACCATCACTGTGTTCTGAGTGTTCCACTAATTCACGATTGGGTTAAATGCAGAAGACCAAATTTCCCTCACAGGATCAAATCAGTAATTCTTCTTCTTCTTCTTCTTCTTCTTCTTAAGAAGTTATTGATGCTTCATGGGAAAAGTACTTGCAACTACTAAAAAAATACATTTCCTGGGATGACGTTAACCGAACTATCACAAACAGCTATCATAGAAACTACAAGATTTCAAACTATTCAGACATCCACCACAATGAGGACGAGCCCACTGGTTGTTTATAGGTAAATATTACAGTCATAAAGTGACCTCAACCAGCCAGAATGATGACAACTGAGAAAGACACCACTTGGAGGTTAAGAAGTAATTGGTCATCACAGCACCAGAGACTTTAGTGATGGGAGGCTCCAGATCTGTTCACATAAATGTGCTGAAATGGCACCAGGTGGACGATAAGCCTAAACGTTATGTTTTGGAGCAGGAGATTTTATCAAGAGATCATAAGCTTCAAAGTCATGCATTGTTGTTGAAAGGCAGTAGAAAGTAGGTTTGCTTGCCAATGTTTAGTGGCTGGCCCACATAGGCAGATCTCTGCACAATGGACCCACCAGGACCCCCCCCCCCCCAACATCAAAACTGAAAGTCAATGTATGAGTCATGTATAGGAGCACAGCGCTGCTGTGGTAGTGTTTCTCCCCCCCCAGTTTTCTAAAGTTAAAATCATATTGCATACTACATTCAGAATAAGCAATAATTAACGTGTTTCCTGTCCCTTATGTCACCTTTGTTTTGTTTTTACCTGCGCATTGTCTGTCTCTCTTTTGCTCTTTTATTATTAATATCTATGTTATTAACTTCATTATTGTTTTGTTATTATTAGTTATTAGTATCAATTGGCTTTACTCATCTATAGGTTCATGTCCAAACTATAGAGGACTGGCCATGGTTCATTTCTCAAGATTAAACAGTTTGTAAAGAACCAGTTCAAATTAACCATAAATATCAACAACTGAAAATATTTCTTGCCCAATAAGCTGTGTTTAACAGGTCACCTGAATGTGCCTCCACATTTTGTTTATGCTTCTGTTAGCTTGTTAGCCCGCTAGCACCAGTGTTACCACCTAAATAAGTAAGCGTACAGCCCTGCATAAACTTTTCACACAAAACAAAATGGAAACTAGGATGGCAAGGAGCCACAATAAGTCTTCACCACACACCGCCGGCCCCAGCAACTGCCCTTTTCTCGCGGTTCAAATCTTTTCTCACTCCCCAAACCACACATACTACCAGACAACCACAGACACACCCACAGACAGACATACATGCACACACACACAGACCTACTGAGATACACACATACATGCACACACACAGACACAGCCCACTGTACAGAGAAATCTATCCAGACAGACATTAGGGCTCCAAGAGGATCAAATGTTCAGCATGTAAAATACGGCCCATACACCAAGTTTCAGAATCTATATTGTTGCCACATTTAAAAGCGTTTGACCAGTGCACTCCACAGATACTGTGAATACCTAATAATACCTAAACCCTGAAGAAACAACAGGCGTGAGACATACCTTTGAGGAGATGGTCCGCCCTGAAGCATTCGCCATTCTTGACGTCCTTCACCATGTAGTCTGCAAATTTGTCCACATGCCCAGATGTTCTGAGAGATTGGACACACTTAGTTAAGAGGTTGCCGTTACAATGGACAACCATAAAAACCATCAATGCACAGATCATCAATGTATAGATCATCAGTGTATCTGCAACCGGGCTATGGAAGGCAGCTTGGAGTGGCAGCTCCCATGCATTTAATCGCAGATTCAATATGTGCCTGTCAATCAAAACCTACAGATCAGCACTTGACAGCTGTCTCTAGGAACCACAAGGCACCACGTTTCTGTTGTCTCCATCAAGGCCCACTGATGGTTAACGCATATTAGCCTGGGGCAAATGAATTACAAAAGGCTTTGAGATACTTTATGCTTCTCACCAAAATGAAGTCTTCAGAAATAGATCTGAAGACTTATTCTGCAATTACATTAGCAGCGATAAAGTGAACAAAAACAGCATTCACAAGTTGCAATGAGAGAAAAAAAACACCAACTTCTTGATATTTAGCAGACGCTGTTAACTGATTTCCATTGTGTTATCCATCAGTAGAAAGTCTTCTGCATCGTCCCCTACAGGAACAGATGGCGACCTTGCAGTTGACTTTGCACCTTCGCACCATCCAAACGGATGAAAAGTGCCCATATCAATGAGAACACGCCACCTACTTGAGCACAGGTTCTGGGGTCAGCATGGTGCAGTCGATCTCCAGGATCTGCTCCTCCTGGATGAAGTGCTGCCTCCATATCTGCAGGATGTTGTTCTTCAGGGCACAGCCCACCGGGCCAAAGTCATACAGGCCACTCACACCTAGAGGGCATCACAGCATGTTTAGGAACACAACACTATTTACAACTGTTCATATGGCACACACTTTTAACCAAAGTCACTGTATCTGAACAGTACATTGAGGTACAGTTGATTCAAGGCTGCCAACAGATTAGGCTGTGGATGTTGGGGATCAAACCCAGTACCTCCATAGATGGCAAAGGCCTGGTCATAGAAGAATCGCCTTTTCAAGGTATCTTCCATCTTTGTTCGGTCTACTATGTCATCTTTGGGCTGCAGTGACAGTTCCTGCAAAGAAAATAATCATTAAAACCAGTGGGTCATTAATGAAAATATGTTGATACAGAATAAGACAGCATGTTACAATGCAATTCTTCTGTTGAAGAAGATATCGTTAAAAGCTGACCTTAGCTTCAAGAGTTCTCTTCCTTGCTTTCAGTTCGGCTACAGCTTTGGTGACATCTACGTCGGGCACGCCATCCTGTTTCATTTGGCGCACAAGTTCCCCCTACGACACAAACAAGACAGATTCAGAATGCATCGGAAACATTGAGTCGAAACGCGACTCTGGCATAACGAAAAACATCCAGCAGTGGGCATGTGGTTTAGCAATTAGTTCCATCAAATTTACTAGATACATAACTAGGAACATTTTGAGCTGTTTGTTTACAATTGGTTGCACCGTATAATCTTGGGTTTCTTAACCCCACCCATCACATACATATCGAGGGAATAGCAGTGTGCTGAAACGTGGCAGAACACACTGAGGCTGGTCCATACAGCCGACGCTAACCATATAATGCTAGCAACCGCTGTGGCTTTTCTCATGAATTGGCAACTGGGCGGCTAAGCCGGTTAGCTAGCATACATTTGCTGTACAAACACTTAACGGATTATGTAACTAAATAATACATAAAGACATTTAATTAGTAGGTATTTGTATAAACAATACTGTATTGTTACCTGTTCCTTTACTGCAAGCCTAAGCGGGGCGAGAATCTCTTCCATTTTACTATCCATGTTTTGTCCTTCGGATAACTGCAGCCACAGACTAGTGCTCTTCTTCTCCTTCTTACACAAGCAGACCGACAGTGAAAGCGGCCTGTTTTGATTCAGGTAGCAGAACGGCTGCGCTGCACGGCGGACCTTCGGCACCAGAAAGACGGTGGAAATCTCAGTGCTGGTCCTCAGCAGTGCTGATGTTGCGCTACGAAGCATGGACCGCGGTAATAAGAGAGGAAAAGAATGATGAAATTTCAGGATGTAAGTAAATTACCTGCTTAGTTCGAGTAGACACTTTCGACACACCGCTGATGCCATAGGAACATATGGCTTGTACTGATTACACAGATTCGACAAATCCAAAATTATTTACCAAATAAAATAAAATTTAAATAACACACGTTAATACATATTTAGCATAATCATAATACACTGTGGATGAAATAACCTTGCAAATATGCGTAATAATCTGAAACGTATTCCTCCTTGTGGTGGAGAACCGATTGGACATAAAGCCATGTCCCTTATTTTCCACAAGGTGGCAGCAGAGACATATTTTTCGCAAGAACTTGAAAAAGACGTGTTTGATATGCGTGATAAGTAAGTAGGCCTACTTTTTCCTTCTCCATAATTATTAGACATTGCTCAACGTTTAATTTCTTTAGCGACTTACAATTTGTGCATTCAACCAGTAGGATACAACCCAGTAGGCCTACATAAAACTGCCAAATGCCACACTTTAGAAACAAGAGATAGAGAAATGTTTAATCTTGAGAAATGTTATGTATGCATGTTTCTACTTCTATTTGTGGTCATTTTACTACAAAACTAATTGAAAAGACGCCAGGTAATCACATCACTCACACTATGATATAATATTACACACACACACACACACACACACACACACACACACACACACACACACACAGATGGTCAGATTTCAAGCGGAGGGAAGTCATGCCAATAGCAACGTGAGACGGGTCGTCAAGTGGTGGGAAGAGATTGTGAAGTGGCTCCGAAACACAGGGTCGCTGTGTTGTGGTGGTGTCAACTATCAATCAGCTTTATTACAACCGCCAAGAGTCTGACCTAAATTACACTGACCACTTTCATCCTGTATCCTGCTCGCACAGCTGACCTGCTGACATTTATAATTGCCTAAATACACATTCGAATATAATTTTCGCATTAAATATGTCATATATACATGGCATGGCCTCTTTGCGATTCATACAATCACAATCAATGTGTTTGCGATACATCAACCTCTGTTTATGTTCTTTCATGATATGTATTTTATTTATTCAGTCTTCTATTTCCATCCGCTCATTAATCATGTAGAACAGCAACGACAAAAGGAGCAGGTGTGGAGGTGTCTGTTTCACGGAGGAGCCTTCGGACTTGTTCTTGTGTTTTGTTCCTACATTCTTCCCCTCAGACGTTCGGATCACCCGTCGCTGCGGTGGGACGTACAGGCCTGCGCCAAGCGGCCCACATGGACTCAGTCGCCATCACCGAGCAGAGACTTTAAACAGCGTAGAGCTGAACCCCGAGCGTACAGTAGCCGTAGAAGGCGGGGGCAAGCTGCTGCCTGCAGCGACAACAACACCACCACCACCACCTCCACCACCACCACCACCGGACGCACACGGTTTTCCGCGCTGGATTGACGCGTTATCTTCCTGACTAAAAAAAAACCCACCGTGAAGACACACGGACCGTGGTCACGTCAGGGTCTGATGATATCAGACACTTTGTGAATCGGGCTCCCGGGAATGCGTCGAACCCCGGATCGGACGGGGATGTGACGGTGCGGACGGCGGACGGCTGCAGCCTGGAGAAGCACAGCAGAGACCGTGCGGTTGTGTGAATGTGTGCAAGAAATGTGTAGCCAGCGAGGAGCATAACCTCTCGTTTCCATGGACAACACGTCCATTATAACACAGGTTGCAAATCCAAAAGAAGAAGAAAGTATTTCTTCGGGTCAAGAGAAAGGTAAGTGGCGAGAAAACACAGGAATACATGCAGAATACACCCGACTAACGGTTTCGACACACTTCATGGACATTGGGTTTATTGTGTTTTGCTTTTTTTTTTACACGTCTGTTTACACTTCCCTCTCCTGAAAACACTAGGCCATAATAACGAACAAAGCAATGTGATTATCGAAGACAACCTCCGTTATTGTATTGACGAACAACATAAAGCCCTATAGTGTTTATTTGGCTGGGACTGTGTAGTCTAATTTAACTTTCAGTCCATTTTAAAATACCCTGCTGCTTGAGGTACAGTATATGGCAATAACACGCAATACTAGAGTTTGTAAGTCAATACGAAAAATGCGTGACTTTAAAACGGGTACATTTTGGCTCATTTAATTAAACGTGGAATGTAGTCCAAGGGGCGGGCATCTTATCGTCTACTGTAGGCTACACCCCCACTCCCATCTATAACATGTTATTATTACATATGATTATTATTACGATTATTATTGTTAGGGTAGAATGAGGCTACGATGAATGCATAGGTTGAATGATGGGTAAAATAAAACCTTAGACTGAACTATATGCCCACTTTGTTATTATATAGGGAAAATGGAAGCAGATGTGTTGTCATCTGTAGTCGTGCTTGTGTTTACACCTATTTTATTTCCCATATGAACCTCCCCAGTAATTGAAGAGTGGGGAAGAAGACCTTTCACCCCTCTTTCACCCCCCATTTTTGTTCATCCTGTCGCTCTGTGCATTGCATTGTATTGTGCATTGTATTAAAGCCATGACTTCTGTGGCAAATCCTTGCATATAGAACAGAAAATGTACTTGTGATGATTGAAAACATACAGAAATGTCCCTATTGGCCTACAATGTAAAAGGAGAATTCAGTGTCACTGCATTACCGCTGTACGCTGTGTTGGCATAACAACAGTTATTTTCTATCCCTCCTGATTATACATAGCTGTGTGTGTGTGTAATATTATCAGTGTAATATTATACAAATATATAAATATATACACCGCGCATAAACACTCTGTGTGCGCCTAGATACACACTCAGTGCCTAAATTTAGGCTGAAAATATCTTAACAGCTGCCCCCCAGATTACAGAGACTCAAGGCAAACGTCCCCTCCACTCGTTGGTCCTGGCGGTGGTGGTGGGGGGGGGTGTTGGTGTGTGTGTGTGTGTGTGTGTGTGTGTGTGTGGGGGGGGGGGGGGGTGTTGGTGTGTGTGTGTGTGTGTGTGTGTGGGGGGGGGGGGGTGTTGGTGACATCACTGATGGGGTCTCGTCATGTGTTGCCGCCAGGCTTTTCTTTTGTGATGAAGTTCCTCAAGTGTTTGCACATGTATGTCCGTGTTGGGCCAGGGGAGCCTACTGCTGAGCACGGTACACACATACACACACACACACACATGTGAAGACATGCACACACACCCTTATATATCAACACAACACACACAGCCACATATATAAACACACACACACACCCACCCACCCACACACACACACACACACACACACACACACACACACACACACACACACACACACACACACACACACACACACACACACACACACACACACACACATATAAACGCACAGACACACACACACACACACAACACTACAGCCACAAGTATGTCATCACATCTCGACTCGGTGCACATGTTACCGTTTAAGCTGATATTGCGAAAGACGCATTGTTGTGCCGATCTGCAGGGTCACTTTGGGATGGATGGGAGACGTTCTTGCGGAGGGGGGGGGGGGGGGGGGGGGGGGGGCTGTGGATTTGTACAGTTCTACCGATAGCCACCCATGGATGAGGTTATATAAACCAGATGAACTGTAAGACCACCTCCACACACCCTATTGTCTTCATTCACCTTGTGACCATCTTGGTTCTAGCTGGGTTCTCCTGCCATCTGCACAGAGCCACTGCTCTATACAAGAACTACTGCTGCTGCCCCACTGCCGATATAAAGCAACCTAGAGGTGCTACGACAACCAAGATCCGGAATGTTGTAAATTCATTAAAACAATGGCTGGGGTATAAAAACCGGGCCTGAGTTGAAGAGGTCAAATATGGTCTTTGGATTATACAAAGTATAAGGATGTGTTTGGTTGCATCGTTCTGTGATGTCCTTAGTTACATAAGCTCATGGCTTCACTTCAAAGATCCCAGGTTATCATAAACGGAGTCATGCAGCAGAATGCCATTTGGTTGCTCTCCGCAGTGCAAAGACAAAGTCATCTTACCGACAGTATCTGGCACTGATGGTGGATTCTGTACGGTTTCTCGTCAGCTTGAGGTCTCTGTTGCATATTATGACAGCTTTACAGACAGCTTTACCCACAGACAGGCAGGCAGACAGACAGACAGACAGACACAATAACACAAATTTGACCAGATTTAGGGTCCATTACCAAAAGGAAGCAATCAAAGAAGTGGTGAGACAAAGAGCAAAGTGAGTAGAACGTCCTCCATCCCAAGACGCTTATGGTAAAAAACAATACAAAATACAATACAAAATACAATACACACACACATGCACGCACACGCACACACACACACACACACACACATACACACAAACACGCACGCACGCACACACACACATGCACACACACACACACACACACACACACACACACACACACACACACACACACACACACACACACACACACACACAGTCAAAACAAACAGTGAATATTTTTAGTGTTTCAGAGTATTGTGAAGCTATTTTGGTTGCTGTATTGGGTTGATTCCTAGTGAGTAATGCATTAGACAAAAGTGTTTTCTAACAGCTTGTCTAGTTATGAAGATGTTTGTCTGCCATACAGCTTCTCCAAAAAAAAAAAAGGTTCTGCCACACTGTAATGTACCAGTAGGCTATAAAAACATACTGTATGTTGAGGATATCAGGCCATATCTTCTTTTGGTTGCTTGTTTGGTGGGTAGTAGGCGAGATATTGAAGAACAATGTGTTGTGTGAAGACAGCCTCCTTGTCAGATGTTCACGTAAAGACGATGCTTCCGGATTACGGAGGAGGCTCTGGTATCGCCGGCCGGCCAGGCATGGCTCCGACGGAGCCTCCGGGCAGACAGGTATCTTTGGATGAGCCAGTTACGCTAATCAGATTAGGACAGATTTGAGTTGAGGCTTTTTATTCACTCCTGCCAGCGGAGTGATGCCAGCCAATGAGAGTCTGCAAGAGCGTCTTCATCCGCACGTAACTGCTATTGAGTTGAACTTGAGCAGGATGAATATTAACTGGTATATATAACTGGTCTCTCTCCAGTGGCTTTAATGACTGCAGTCCCCCTTTTTCTTTATTATTCCAAGCCGCTATGGCTGAAAGTGAATTGAAGGTTATGTACAGAGGATCATGTACGGACGAAGGCAGGACAGTCTGGTGGTTAAGCTGTTTGACTCCAAGCCAAATGGTTCTGGGCTCAAACCCCAATGTCCAAAGTTCCTGCTAAATTACTAAAGTGTATGCAATTGGGAAAGTTTCTTAGTGCATCAGCGTTACCTTTTTCTTTCTGCATATGTATGTATCATAAAAAATCTAAACCTTTACAGTTCTAAACAATGAACCTACGTTGCAGTACAGTGTAATATCAAGTGTACATTTAACTTCTGGTACATTTCAACCGATTGGAAGCAAGCTGAATGGATTGTCCAGGCTCTAACTGTGCTATGTGGTAAGGGTAGAGAGGGGTCAAGCATTTTCCACCATTTGTTGTGGCCTCCTACACATCATTAATCTTCATTAGGAAAAGCTATGTCAGCCAGGTTATGTTCTTAACCTGGCGGTAATTGTTGGAGCAATAATTAATTGTTTGTTGTTTGTTGCCTTTCTACGCCGTTTGTTTCCTACAGTCGCGCCACATGATAAGGGGACGGCACTTGAAGGGTCATTACAACGAGTACTGGTGCTTTGGTGTCTGCAGCGTACCGCAGAGACAAGCAGTCAGGCAGCAGTCTCCCAGCCGAAAGGCCCTGGGTTCCATCCCCAAGTAGTCTAACCCATCTGCTCCTTAAAGACCTGTATCTGACTTTACTGCAAGATATTTAACATCTAATTGAATGCATTTTTATTGTTGCTTCGCATTCATTGACTCACTTTTAACCAACTGTAAGTCATGTTGGTTAAAAGCATCTGCTAAAAGACTAAGAAGTGAATTGGTGAGGCTGAGTACTGCTGGTTGTGGTGATACAGGCTCAGTGGTGTAGACACACTACTGAACTGCTGGACAACTGCTAAACATGCGTCTCAACACATTGTAATCAGCCTACTGGCAGCAATGGCTTCAGGGTGACAAATGGGAGGTTCCAAGATGACATAGAGCCAGGAAGATGGATGTGTACTTTATAGATTGAATTGACCGAATGCAACGCAAAGACAACACTGGAACCTGGCAAAATAATGCAGCTATAGCAAATGGTGTAATGATAATGGTTCTTTCTCTCTCAACCAGTAGAGCATGGCATTAACACTTGCAGGGTTAGGGGTTTGAGTCCCACTGGGGCCTCCCATGCTTAGAATTGTGTCAGAACTGCAAGATGCTTTCAATGAAAGCGTCCATTAAATGGCATTTATTTAAATGGCATTTATGTAAATGTCATTGATCATGACTTTTGGAGTACTACTTATGGAGTACTCTTCTATCACACAGAAGCAACAGAAGTGTTTTGACTTGTTCATTTAGTCTTATGGTGAATGACTTCCTTCGTTGGCTGGATCATTTTTTTCTAGGCTCTGTTTGGCAATAGGAAAAATAAACATGTGACCCTTATTTTATTTAAAGCATAAAAAAACACCCAGATCAGTTTGTAGTTTGACCTCTATTATAAGGTACAGAATACGTGCTGAACCAGACCCATGCACTGAAGCAACAGTAAAGATAATTTGGGTTTGAAGGATCACCTGCAAACCCTCTGCAACTTTCACCCCGTATCGCTCAGCAGCACTTCCATGATGGAAGTGTGAAAGCGCGG
>JAXIVH010000009.1:11676806-11684306 GCA_036785325.1 Urophycis tenuis | reverse complement strand
GGGTAGGGGTGTCCCATTACTGTAGGGAGCAAGGGGAAGTGCTATTTTCCCCTTATAATCAACCCTCAAAACGCAGTGAGGTCCGATGCAGGCTTAAAACGAAGTGGAAGATGAAATTACCCATTTCTCTGTTCATTAATTAGACAGAGATAAACAAACACAGCCCACGCAACAGGCAACACAACAGCTGGAACCGGCGGCATTTTTTCATGAATGAAAATAGTAGTAGCGTTATCGGCAGAATTGTCAACGAGTGACGTATGTGAGCACGTTCGCTACGTTCACTTCGCTAGTTCACTACGCTAGTGGTGTCCCAATTTCATAGGGAAAGATCTTCAGCCACTTTCCTCGGCGAGGGGAATTTATTGTTGAGGGCACTCCAAACCAAGTGGAAGTCTTAAGGGGGGAGAAATGGGACAGGGCCTAAATGTACTTTATTAATCCACGGTAAAGTACAGGAGAGTAATGCTAATTCAAAGGGGACACAAACTTAAATGTGCACTGTTCACTGTGTTATTATTGACTGTATATGCCATATGATTGACGCCATGCTTTATTGACAATGTAATCCTTGAAACTGAAGCACGGTGCTAGCAGGCTAACGTTCCCCTGGTGCCCACCAGTACGCCGACCCCGTGGCTGACCTGCTGGACCAGTGGGGGGTGTTCCGCGCCCGCCTCTTCAGGGAATCCTGCGTGTTCCACCGGGGGAACTACGTCAAGGACCTCAGCCGGCTGGGCCGCCAGCTGGCCAAGGTCATCATCGTGGACAACTCGCCCGCCTCCTACATCTTCCACCCCGAGAACGCTGTGAGTGGCCACACGGGCTCGTATCGTTTGTACTCTGTCGTCGCGTGCCATGAACAGTAGCAGCAAGCAGGGGCGGCAGTAGCTCAGTGGGTAGAGCGGGTGGACAGAGCAGGTCATCCCCCAACCGTAGGGTCGGCGGTTCGATCCCCTTGTAAGTCGCTTTGGACAAATGCGTCTGCTGAATGCCCCTTTGAACAGGTCAGTGGTTCACATGTGTGACAAGTATGCACTTTGGTCAAGTCAGTTTTATTCGAAACTTAACTCGCCAAAATGTGAACATATAAATGTTCTAAGTTAAGTCCTCTACCACAGAATCTTTTCTCTTTTCTTGATGACTTGCATACTTGTTCCACCAGAACTTTGATGGCTTAACCTTTAAAGCGCTAACAATGATGCTAACCTACCGTGTCGGAGGGAGCCAATTAAAAGCTGTAACCACGGCGACAGTTAAAGCAGAAGAAGAAGAAGAAGAAGGGCTGTGGAGCCGGGGTTCCCGTCTTGTGGAGGAGTTAAGAGCCAGAGCTGCCACTCTGCCCGCCTTTGAAGACACGCGTGCCTCATCTATTATTTACCCAGAACTCCCACACGCGTCTCCTCGTGATGCAACACTTTCCCCGCCAACCGCCCCGCTTCCTGTCTGCTTTGTCCCTCAAGTCCTTCATGGCCTCAAGTTAACCTTTCTGTTTCCATGTGTTGTCTCTCTCTCTCGTTCTCTCTCTCTCTCTCTCTCTCTCTCTCTCTCTCTCTCTCTCTCTCTCTCTCTCTCTCTCTCTCTCTCTCCATTCCCCCCAACGTCATGTGCCCTCGTTTTCTTTTCCTCTCACTTGCTCTCTTTTGTCTCTTTCTTTGTTTCATTCTGTCTCTCTCTCCATCACTATTAATCTGTCAACATATTGCTCCATCTGTCTGTCCGTCTGTTCCTCCTCCCCTTCTTCGATTTTCCATTATGTCTGTCTTTGCCTGTCTGTCCGTCTGCCTGTCTGTCTGACCTACTGTCCATCCTGTCTGTTCATCTGTCTGTGTTCCATCCATCCATGCCTCTGTCTGTCTGTCTGTCCACAGGTCCCGGTGCAGTCGTGGTTTGACGACATGACGGACACGGAGCTGCAGGACTTGATCCCGCTGTTTGAGGGGCTGAGCAGGGAGGAGGAGGTGTACGGGGTCCTACAGAGCACCCGGGCCACGTAGCAGACCGGGACCCCCCATCGCCGCCCCCCCCTCAGGCCCCGGGGGGCTGCTCACGGTGGTGCTCTCCCTCCCTCCAGCCCCTTGTTGTCATGACACCTGTTGGGATGTGGTAGAAGGCTTGGGGCTTGTGGGGGGGGAGGCGGGGGGGGGGGGGGGGGCTGCCACTCCTACACAGCCCTCCAGCAGCCCCCAGCCCCCCCGGAGAGAGAGTGGTCCTTCAGTCGAATGTATCCAATACTGAGTCTCCCTGCTGGGGGGGCGGCTCTCTATGTACAGGCCTCAACGCCCCCTACTGGCAAGAAATTATATTACTGTATGTACATACTATATGTTTCTAAGAACAAGACATACATAAACTAATTTTTCTATCAAAAAAGAGAGAGAGAGAGTGAGGAGTTTTTTTCCTATTCTATCAAGTGATATTTTAGTTATCAAAAATTTACAAATACACACAGAAAAAAAAACCGAATGCTTTGGAGTGTGAGGTGGTTGTTGAGTTGGGGGTTTTATGCCGGAGTTTTGATTTCTCGCAACACCGTTAAGTTCAACCGACTGTGATTTACCTTCTCTTACAGGATGAAGTGCCTTCATTGCTGTGTTCTGTTCACTACGATACGTCAGGGTTTCACCGTACTCCTTCCCCTTCAGCCCATTTACTCACAAAACTCTGAAAGCATTAATTTATTAACTCCTCTAACTTCTGATTCATCCAATCTTTCTTTCATTTTTGTCGAACCCAGAAACTCGTAACAAATCAGTGGCCAATTGCATTTGCCTTCAAAGTTCACAAAAGGCAAAATTTGCTAAGATTTGAATATCAATTAACTTTTATCAGATTGTCAACTGTATAACACATCATCTAAATCTTCATGGCTGGACATTGAGCAACCTATTTAAGACAGTTAATCATTTTATAATGTCGTTACAATCATCCCAATGTTAATGTTAGACTATTGAAGACGTATAATGACTAGCATAGATCATATGGAATTCTATTTATTGGGAACGGGGAACTTGGGGAATTGTAAAGAATGCTGTGGAAATCGTACTGTATTACATTATTAAAGTTGCAGTTTTGCACACTCTTGGACGATGTCCTGCAGTGTCTCATCATTTCCTCCTGCGTCTCTTGTTGGAAGTTGTGTTCTGTGCTATCTTGTTATGGTTGTTTCTACATAGAAATGCGAACATGCAGGATTGTATTTACATCTATAAAAGTGTGACTCTTATATTGTGTATGCTGAAATTAATGATAAAGTTAAAATCAGTGATGTTTTTTTTAATCCAAATATTATTCCAAAGTGGATCAACAGAAAAATATGACTGTGTTTTCCTTTCTTCATAATACGTTCTGTGAAGTTCTCCTGTGTCCAGGAAAAGAATGGATAACAGCAAATAAATCATTAATATTATGACCCAGTTAATATGCAGCAACCTGATGTGAAGCCTGCGGCTAAATTCACGGCAATAGATTATTCGTAATTGCCGTCTTCTCAAGACCAATATAATCAAACATTGTTTTCCTGTCCCTTCTCCCACACAGTGTTCTGGAGTTGAAGTAAAATGCGTGCAGTCTTCAAGGTAAATGTAGGTACAAAATTATCTCCATGAGAAGTGGAAAAAGTTGACTTAGAGCTAAGAAAAAAGTGTGTGTGTGTTTGTGTCACTCCAATAAAGCTTAGATTTTGCTTTGTTTCACCTGTGATAAAAGTAGAATTCAATATAGGCAAATTAATGTACTACGTTTAGTAACAAGATAGCTTTGCTGTTCTGTGGCTATATTGCAGCCATACCTTAAATGCAAATTCACATTTGTGTAAGTCCCAATGATCTTTGGCTGTATGGAAGTGTCATTTCCATGCATTCCAGAATAATATTTGTACTGCAATATAATTGAAAAGCAGTTCGTTCCTAAAACTAGTTCCTTGTGAGTCAATTTAAAGTTGTTTAAAAAATATATAACCTATAGCTTTATAATTTACACTATGCAATGTGGGAAATGTTGTTGGAAAATGTGTTGACAGTGAAAACTGCTTTAGATGTTGTTTGTTAAACACAAACATACTTTATAAGTGGATGACAACAGAAGAAGAAGCAACATATGACAATTTTCCTTGGTTGACAGTGCACATTTAAAGGGAGATTTTCTCATTCAATCAACTGACTTCCTTTTCAAGATCAACCAAGGTGCCCTGCCCTGATTGAAAGGAATCACTTGAATTGAGATTAATCTTGAAATGGAATCAACTAAATCCAGGTTGATGTTGAAGTTGACTCAACTGTTTGCTGGATCAATCAGAGCTCCTTGGTTCTTGCACATGTTGGCTGAGAGAGGATCCTAAATTGTATCGTTATCCAGGTCTACCACCCGCAACACGATTTCCCTTCTCTATGTACGCCAGTCCCCAGAGTGCTAGGAATAAGAACGTGCAAGATTGATGAGGAAAACGTCAAAGAGAATAAACCTGGCTTTTTTGGCGAATAATTTGACATTAAAATATCCGGCTTATGTAACGGAGAGGGATATCTCTCTACTGAAAGTCCCTCCTTCTCCCTGCTGTTGCAGCCAAAACCATGTCACAGAAAGTCCCACTCTGTCTCTCATAACGCTCATTTGGTGCACCTGGGAACAATGTTATTTGCATGATGGGGACACAATCACAGAAAGGTCCATCTCCACCTACCAAGTGTGTGTGGGGCAGCGAAGTCATCCATACCAGTGTACCACTCCCATGACCTCAGGCTTCAGAGGGAGGAATCGGGAGGGCCCGAATCTTACAAACACATCGACCGTGTCGTTGCCTTTGGAAAGGGGCATGACCAGTTTATTGTTCACTACGAAATAAAAGGAATCTGAGGGAGAGTGGGAGTGAGATAAAGGGAGAGGGAGAGAGGGAGAGAGAGTGGGAGAGAGAGAGACAGAGAGAGAGAGAGAGAGAGAGAGAGAGAGAGAGAGAGAGAGAGAGAGAGAGAGAGAGAGAGAGAGAGAGAGAGAGCAGGTGTACACCAACCTGGTTGGAGAGGAAATACCCAGCCCTGTTTGCCATATAATGCACAAAGTGCAGAAACAGGGCAGGGCAGACATAGAGTCTACACACAGTCTCTCTCCCTCTGTCTCTCTGTCTCTCTCTCTCTCTCTACATCTCCCTAACTCTCTCATAGTTTAAACCTAACATACGTGCAGCCAACACACCTTGTTCTTCCTGTCCTCCAGAAGGTAAGAATGATATATTATTGGTCATTGTTTTAAATAGTGTGTGGCCTGTTGTTATTTATTCATTAATTTTATTCCTATTATTACTTATTTAGTTTTTGATTACTGTATTAACAACACATGCATTTAAAACAAGTCTTTAAAGTCTTTCCAGACACAATAATGGAGGAGCGACCCAACGCAAACATTTCAATAATGATTTTTTACCCTTCATAAAACTGTGACTGAGGAATCATTTCAACATGTCACTTTACTTTAAAGCCTTCATGCTTCATTTGTGGCTTGACATGCTAGCACTTATAGCACACTTTGACTGCTGTCATGTGTGTCCCAACACCTCTTAATGAAGTGTGTTGCATTTACATTATCACGTAGTGTGTGTGTGTGTGTGTGTGTGTGTGTGTGTGTGTGTGTGTGTGTGTGTGTGTGTGTGTGTGTGTGTCTGTCTGTGTCTGTGTATGTGTGTGTGCGTGTGTGTGTGTGTGTGTGTGTGTCTGTGTGTCCATGTGTGCGTGTGGGGATTGAATATGAATACAGGATATAGGGAATATCGGATTAGAGGAGGGTCCATAGAGCTCATACTTATAAACCATGCTGAGAGCAATAGAAACATTAGTTGGGGAACAATCAGCTCCATCTATCTTCAATAGGGTTGTCATAGGGTGTGGCCCACGGAGAACACAATGGGAATGAGCTGAATGGACTTCCACGCCTGGAGATGATAAAACACAAGCCAACCAGAAACCAGAAACCCATTGTCTCGGCTCTGTGTTTATAGTTGTAGAAAAACCTTCGTCTGCCTTCAGTGCTCTGACGCTGTGGCTGAGGGAGGTTCATATTGACCTCTGCTCTGTTCTTTATGTTGTTTACCTCCTTAAGAGTCAATTTCTCTTTTTCTGTTTGCTGTGTGTGTGTGTGTGTGTGTGTGTGTGTGTGTGTGTGTGTGTGTGTGTGTGTGTGTGTGTGTGTGTGTGTGTGTGTGTGTGTGAGTCACAGTCTTTTATCAGATTCCGTACATACTGCGAGTGTGAGGGTATTGATCCTAGGGGTGTGGTCGACATCCTGTATGCAGTTGTCCAATCAGTGTCACTTACCTCACCCTCAGCCCCTTTATCAGCTGCCATGGCAACAATATTGAGTAACGGAGTAACAATAGTTTTTACACACAAGTGCATGAGTCAATGCATGCCATAGTGCTGTACTCTACTAAGATTTCGCAGGAACATTTTTCTAATATTTATCTCAATATAACTTCTGTCAACACAATTCTGCTTCTGTCCTGCTCAACTGGTTTAAACAAAGGTTTGGATCGATTTCATTGATCAGCGAGGCACTTCATTTCATTCTACTTTTTTGTAACACACATGTATCTTGCCTCTAAACACCTTTTTTGTTAGCCTTCTATAGGCATCTGTAGACATCTGTAGACATCTGTAGACATCTGTAGACATCTGTAGGCATCTGTAGGCATCTGTAGACATCTGTAGACATCTGTAGACATCTGTAGACATCTGTTGTGTGACAACCTCACCCACTAGCTGACAGTGACTGTTGTGGAATAAACAAGACTCCCCTCAGAAGGGTCGGTGCAGGAGACGACAGTGAGCGCTGAGGGAAATCAATCCAGGTGTTAGATTAACCAAAAGATCAATTTTTTAATATTCACTTGGTTGTGATGAAAAATGAACCCACAGGCCTTTTTCTCCTTATCATCCCTGTGAGCACTCATACTTTTTTTTTAGCACTTATACTACATGCAAGTTATCCGACTTGTGTACGACGTATTTTTTCTCAGAGTGAATACGTGGGCACAGCCCAGGTGGTGGGCCTCACGTTAGACCAACACTCCCCACTTACACTGTGAACGTGACACACTTGTGGGACGCAGGCCTGGACCCCGTGCCCTGAGCGGTTTGGTTCATGAAGATCTGGGGCCTCTGGTTGTCTCCAGGCTTTGGGAACGAACAGAGACTCTGTGTCTCATCTGAAAGAGTGGGGAAGAAAGTGGTGGTGTCTCTCCTTATCTTAAATATTCCAATGTCGCTGTCTGGGTCATTTGTACCTTCAGAGTTGTTCACCTTACCCTATAAAAGGAGACGGCACTTCTGAGAAAGCTGTGTCAAGTGTGTTGCTCTCTGTTGAACTGTGCCTGTTCACTTGTCGACAACTGAATATTAAAACATTGATCTTTTGGTTTAATCTAACACCTGGATTGATTCCACTCAGCGCTCACTGTCGTCTCGGGCGCCGGACCGCCCTTCTGAGGGGAGTCGGTTGTTCTCATCACAA
>JAXIVH010000009.1:11631806-11664306 GCA_036785325.1 Urophycis tenuis | reverse complement strand
GTTATGAAATCTGGATCAGTTGTTCATCTTATTTAGCCATGAACCTGGATCCATTATGAATCTAGATCCGTTGTGAATCTGGATAATTTGTTGATCTCTGAATCATGCAGACACAAACCCAGAGGCAGCGAGCCATTGAAACACGCCAGGCTGCTTTCTAGCATTATGTGGTGTGATTTATTGTGATTAAGTACAGAGCCGTAAGCTATGAAAGGCTCTGTGATCAATAAAAAAGCCAGGCACTGGTGATTAAGCTGTGAGTGCCCCAACCCACAGGGATGTGATGTTAGCACAGCGCTAAAGTTGCTGAGCAAACATTAGAGGTCAGGCTAACTAGTTGCATCTGTGATGTAGGGTAGCCAGCCATGTTGTTTGTTCATGTTTGTTTTTGTTTATGTCTCTTGTGTTCCCAGATGTACCTTTCTGATTGGGACTTTGAAAACCTGCTAGGCACCAACCGTGCTGATTTCCAGCGCCTTCCGTCATGGCGTAAGGTTGACTTGAAGAAAAAGGCGGGACTTTAGACAGGAGGCTGGAGTGGGTTGGTGTAAAATAAATAAATCCCCAACCTGTCTTCTTATGCAGTCAGCTTTAACAGTCGCCATTCCCAAGAGAAGAATATATGTATGTTGGGAATAGTCATCCAACAAGCAGATTCATGTCATCATCTACAATATTAGCTTTTTAAGGATATGGTGATTGCATCTAATTCTATTCTTCTAAAAAAACAACAAGTAAAAAAACTAAGTAATTCATAATGTTATATTAAATTCTACAGCATGATCAATATCTATTCTATATTCTATTATGAGTAGCCTATAACCTACAATCATATTAATACAGCATATTAATACCAGCTAATTAACATTTCAATAACATGATGATTAAGTTATGATACATATTCTGTGGTCAAAACCATACATCATATAAATAAACAAACCGTTGATCAGTATAATTTTCATTTATTTCTTTCTTTGAGGGCAAGTGCAAATGCAGTTTATTGCAAGTAGAAGTGACAGCACATGTAAAGTATGTGTGTGTGTGTGTTTATATATATATATATATATATATATATATATATATATATATATATGTGTGTGTGTGTGTGTGTGTGTGTGTGTGTGTATACACACACACTACTATACATTTATATATATATATATATATATATTTATATAGTTGAACTGCATTTAAATAGATGTTTTAATGTAACTGCTATTCGAGATTCATGAGTTAATTAGTCTAAGTAATTGATTCATTTGGAAAATTAAATATAAACAAAACATTTGACACACATCTTGTGTTTTGGTCATACATTAGCCTACATACATATAACAATTACTTGAAAAACCTTGTGGGTAAAACATTGTTTTCTTGTCAATGTTGTCCCTTTGTTACTTTGCTGTGAGCAATACAATTACAACAAACACAAAGAAACAGAGACAAAAAGATAGAGGAAGCAAGTTTGGCCCTATCATACAAAATTGGGTCTATTCAGATTTCCAAGTGAACTGGAATTAAATACATGAAAGTAACAAGGTGACAATACTTCTCTTTTCTACCAGGGGACCCTTCTGAGTCCTGGGGCCATGTCTCTGGCCACAGTTCACTCCCAGTAACCTTTCACCTTTCCTAACTATCAACAAAGAGAACCTGGCATTCCTTGATATGTACTCTGCTTTTAACCTCGGCAATGCTGAATTCATAACAATAAAATGAAGCGTTAACATTTTAAAAAGATATTCAACTCAAAGAGCACCACTAGTGTTATACAATATTAATAGTAATATTATCATCATTGAGTAACAGATTAAAATTAAAATTGAATAGATATAAAAACTAAGGAAAAGAACAAAACATACTGACCCCATTATAAAGTAATAATAATAATGATAATAATAATAAGGTGCTAGCGATGGGAGATTGGTTTGAGTTGGCATTAAAGATTAGGCAGTGCTGTGTTGTCTGTGTTCTCATCCCCTGGTCTACTTGGTGTCCAGAAGCATGAGATGAACAAACAGTCCAGCAGAGCAGATCACATCCCCTCTCTTGGTGAGCAGCGGAATGTGACGATATCCTGTAGAAGCAGGAAGTGAGAAAATAAAAGACGCATTATAAATAATGTTATATGTATCATTTAACAGGAAGTGGCAGTGAATCACTATACTGTATGACAATGTCAAGTGTCACAACCCAGATACACTGTATTCATATGTTTACACCGAATCAAAAGTGCAGTTGGGGAATTTAGACGTATTGAATGTCATACATTCTGTATCTTTAAATAAAGTAATGTATTAAAGAGGTGAGAACATATGCATTTCAGGTGAAATATGACATATTATTCAGATTAAAATCAAAATCATTTCATGAAAGGACTAAAATCAGGATTTCCTTCAACAAACAGCAGCTAACCGTTCTGAGCGCTGGTCAGTGGTAGACAGTACTGTCCAACCGGGTCGTTCTGGGATGTTGAGTCGTAGTCCTCCACCAGGAAGCGCACCATGGCCAGCTCAGGCACATGGACCAGGAACTGGAAGCTCTCATTCCACATGGGGTTGAAGCCTGCCGAGAGGGATTTACATCGTTCACTTGTAAAGGACTTTGTATGGCTGATGTGTGTGTTTGTCTTAATGTAATTCACACGGGCCGTTAATACCATTGTTTTCAATGTAGTGGGTCTCCTTGCTGGCGTTGTCGGCTGGCACGCCACACACCTCCACCCTGACCAGTGGGTCCACGATGGACTTGTGCTTCTCCTTGTTCACTTTGGGCAACTGCTGTGCTGAGATCACCTGGGATGGACACACACCACAGAGACCGATCAGTGTAATCAGTCACGCCGTGCTGAATCAATGAATTCACTTTGGTTTATAGCGGGGACACACATCTGCGCTCTTGTAACTGAGACAACTGAGGCAGAGTTCTGCATGCTTTGCTAAAGAGACAGAGAGATAGAGATAAGTCATTGGTAAATAGTCAAAGTCATGCTCAGTTGAAGCTTGTGTATTTAGTCATCCAGCATCTAAAGTGACTTACATTGGTTTGTGTCATGAATGAGCAGGTCAATGTAGCAGGAATTTTGCTCAAGGATACAGGTAGACTGCGACCATTGGTGGTTCGAACCCAGAACCTTTCGGCTGGGGAGGCAAAACACCCTAACCACTAGACTATCCTGACTGTAACTGTGATACAGGGGCCAAACCATTGTTGGTCCCAGTTTGAGGACTTCCATCCATCTCACCATGACATGGAAGATCTTCTTCTTGAGCCAGGGCCCCTTGGTGAGGGAGCTGGGGTTCATCTGGGACGACAGGTCTCTCTGGAACTCGGGCTTCAGGACGTAGCCACACATGCCGTTGGTCAAGAACCTGCCCTGGTTCAGGTCCATCTCCTTGCTGGGCGTCTGGAAGTTGAGCGCCACTAACCACCGAGATGAGAGAGAGACAGAGGCTTATAGTCAGTGGTGTCACTGGTCAAATTAAGGATCATCTCTACAAACAGAAAGCTGGATATGGATGCAAAATCTGTAGGCAATGGGATAAGGTTTTGGAAATGGAGGAGTTCTGTTTTCTGTTTGTAGACCGTTTTTCACAGAGTGTAAGACTTGTGAAACAATGCGGTCAAAGACGCCGTCTAAATTTATAGTGCATCTCAAGCTGCTCATTGGACTGCAAACAATGACGCATGGAAGAGGAAGTCTGGGTCTGGATATTCAATATCCACAGCCCAGCCCTGTTGCTGTTTAAATATCTGTGTTATCTGTATGGGATGATAGGTTACCACAAATACCTCAACAAAATAGTTATGTAAACAGGCTCAAGGTAGGTATGTGTACATAGTGTACAATAAAAATACAGTGTACAGGTGTAATTTAAAATTTGTGCCATCAATTTCACCCCTTTTGATTGTCTTCATTGATGTCTTCTATTGTCTGATTAGCAGTATCAAACTCATGAATAGGCAAAAGAGTTAAGTGGGACTTGGTCCTAGTTGGTGCCGCACCTATCTGGCAGCCTGTGTTCCACATGGGCACGGGGTTGTAGTTGGAGGAGTCGGTCCTAGAGCCCGCTGGGTAAATCCTGGTCAGCTTGTCCATGTTGTGATGGAGAAACGCTGTGCCTGTGGAGGAGTACACTTTAAATGAACACAAACCATGGAGATGGAGCCAATAGACACCATAGTCACTTTGGATAGAAGCATCTGCCAGATGACTGAATGGGACATGGAGGGTGAGGGAGTGTGTGTTTGTCCTCACCGGAGGTGTCAGCCAGGGTGAAGGCCTTGCTCTCCTTCAGGGAGGACATCTCGTAGAAGGCCTGCGTGTCCTTGGCGTGTTCGAAGCCCCCGAAGTGGACGCTCTTGCAGTAGATGACCAGGTCGGACAGCTCCTTGGCCAGCTTGATCTTTGACTTCTGCTCAGACACACAAGGAGGCCACCGGGTCATCTTGGGGTCCCTGCATCATGGAGCTGTGGCCCGTGGACACACCAGGCTCCACAGCTTTGCATACCTTTGACTTGACTTTCTCTCCGTTTTCTTTGGTGTCGGCCGCCTCGTCCTCCTCCGACACGCTGTCCACCTCCGCGCCGTTGTTGTTGTTGCTGAAGACGGCGTCGAGTTTGTTCAAACGTTTTCCTTTGATGAGGAACTTTCCCTTCAGCTCCTTCACGCCACCGGACAAAGAGAAAACACGACCGTCAACAGGATGGCAACAAATCAGGTACTTTGGATTTAACCGTCTAGGAAGCAGAATGTCTCTTCACAGCTCCTTGGACTTTTGAGTAGGTGAATTTTTACAACCTAACAACAAATGAGATGAATCATGAGGCCCTCTTCATTGAAAATCCCAGAATAACATGGTACCACTTTACAATAAGGGCACAATAATGAACCATTCATTATCATCAGTGTTGTGCTAGTTACTGAAAAATAGTAACTAGTTACAGTTACAAGTTACTTTGAAAAAAAGTAACTCAGTTAGTAACTCAGTTACTTAAACCAAAAAGTAATGCGTTACTGAGAAAGTAACTTTTTAGTTACTGTAAAACGTTCTTCCAATGCTCTAAAGGTTGATTGATTGAGTTCCCCCTGTAGCCGTCATTTCAGTTCTGTACTGATGCTGAATAAAACAAAATAATACAACCGTTTCAATTCAGTTGCATCCACATCACTGAATCTAATCATCCAAGCAATATGATCTGTTGTGCACTAACACAAACACCAAATATTTATTTCAGTCAGGCCATAGGCTATAAACTGGCTAAACAAGGCTATTTTTCTTATTTGGTATTCAAAAACAAACTGCCAAAAATTAAAGTGGCTTCAAAGCAAATACAGACATTCTGATATAACTGACAACAATATTCTGACGTCGACGTCGGCCGGCTGAGCGCCGCTGAGCCGCCACCGTGCGAGAGGCAGACGCGTCCGCCGCGTCCTCGCTCCGCCTCCTCGGAGCGCCGCCTGTGTGTGTGTGTGTGTGTGTGTGTGTGTGTGTGTGTGTGTGTGTGTGTGTGTGTGTGTGTGTGTGTGTGTGTGTGTGAGTGGGTGTGTGCATGCCGCTTCTCGATGTGCTTCAGCAGATTGCTGTTGCTGTTTTTGCCGTACAGAGGATTTTTGACCCGGGGCACAGTTTACATCTTACCGAAATGTTGTTTTCCCCTTTGCTCTCGAGTTGAAAAAAATTTGAGTATTTCCAAGAGTAGAAACTGATCTTCCCCTTCTCGCTCGCCATCATGCCGTGCACTGACCTGTCCAGTCATCTCGGGGCGCGTGTTTGATTGCGTGTGTGACGCTAGAGGCGACAACTTTGTTTTTCAATTCAATTAAACTTTATTGATCGGGAACTGCATGCCGTTGCAAAACCTCACCAAAAGGAACGGAGTAACGTAGCGTTCGCCGTTCGGTAACGGGAACGGAGTTACTGAATTTTAAAAAAACAACGCGTTACTGAAAAAAATAACGGCGTTACGTAACGGCGTTACTAATAACGCGTTACTACCCAACACTGATTATCATCAGTAAATGATAATAGCATCAGGAAATAATGATTTACTAATGTTAACTAAGGTATTCATTTATATATTATTTAATAGGATTAAGGTTAACCCTTAAATGGGTTAACCTTTAGGGACTATTTTTAACTCATGTATAAATGAATACTTAATTAACATGAACACCATTTGAAAATAATTACCAGTTCACAGTTGATTAACTGTTAGTTAATTGCTAGTTGATGCATACTACTGCATTATCTAATGTGAATTAATCTTTAATTATTCAAACCTTATTGTAAAGTGTCACCGATAACACAGTGAAGACAAAATGACAGCATTTTGTAAGTACTAAAAGTGCCCAACTATGTCATTGCGTGGCCAAGATATCAGACAGGAATGAGAGGCAGCAGACTGGACCTCCTGCGTTCAATTTAGACAGAAAGAAAACCTCCAACTCACTTAAAGCATTCGACTCCCGAAAACAAGCCCACGCTTTGTACGTTCCACACATACCTGTTGGCCAGCCGCTGAAAGTAGCAGCTCCCTGATTATGGGGAGATTCACTTTGATTGGATAATGACCTTGCGTACAGTGCTAGATAAGGAGTTTTCTCACTCACGCTTACGGTCAAGGCTTACAGAAAAAAAAAGCTTGGAGGTTGTTTGCTTGTTTTCTCAATGTTACTTAGGGATGGGTTCTAAATGTGCAAGTGGGAAACAAAAATAAAAAAGTAGGGAAAACTATCAAATAAAATGGGCAAACAGTGAGTTCACTGGAGATACGGCTCGGCAGCACAGGCTTTGAACGATATTTGGTAAATTGTTTAGGTCATTTTGATTTCCTAGCTTAGATGAATACAATTATCCTTGTTAGTAAACAGGAAGATAACTTGGCTGGGTCCACGCCTCCACCATGGGACTCTATGGGCGGACCTCAGGTGGCTGCAGCTCACAGTAACTCTCTCTGTGGTAGTCTAAAATATTCTAGCGACTAGTAAAGGCCTGGTTATACTTCTACGACTGCGTAATCCGTAATCCAACTGCGTAACTACGGAGACCCCTCGAGCCCTCATAGTTCTCCGTCGTGGTGACGGATACGCAATGCAATTTCCCGCTCGATCAGTAGGGGTCGCTACGCAAGACTGGCCATGACATTCACGCAAGTAAATAAGTACAAAAGGGAAAATAGTTAAGAGGGGATCAATTATCAAATAGAAAAGGGGATACCTTATCAATGAAATGCTTTTAAAAGTAAAAACCGTACACAAAAAAAAAAAAAAAACTTATGGCAATTTAGTGCAATTTGCCACCGTCTCTTTTAAGTTTCACAACTTCAGTCGGCTTGGCATTTTGGAGCTTTATGCGTCCATATAGTAAAGCGTATATATATATAGTGTATATCTAGCGTATAAAGCGTATATATATAGCGTATAAAGCGTATATATATAAATGGCGCTGCCAGTGTTTACGTTGTGATAGAAGTCAAACGGAATGACGTTTTTAGAGGACCAATCGCAGCCCTTGCGGTCTCCATTGTGCGTTGACGGAGTGACGGATACTTAAAAAATATTTCAGGCCGACGGAGACGACGCAGAGGCTCTCTGTCAGGCTCTCCGTCGACGTAGAGGTCTCTCCGTAACCGACGTACGGCACTTTACGCAGGAGTATAAACTAGGCTTTACTCCCAAACAAAAGATCTTCAAACCCCAGACTCCTTGGAGCAAGATGACTAACTGCCTGCTCTTCCTTCATGCTCACATTCCCAGTCAATCACTTTTGATAAAAGTGTCAGATAGAATTGTGCAAAATACTATTTGTAGTACTGTTATACTGTAAAATATTAAATATGAGAATATACAAAGTATGTAACAAAGTATGTAACAAAGTATGTAACAACAGTGCCAGTGTGTGCTATGCACCTCGGGTGAGGGGAACTTGGTGGGCAGGCTAGTGGAGAGGGGCTGGGTCACCAGCGCCTCCCCCAGGATGGAGACCATGTGATGGGCCATGAGCTTCTGCTGTGGCACGGTGCAGTGGTTCTCCAAGGACAGGATCACCGGGTACTCTGACGTCTAGACCAAACACACACACACACACACACACACACACACACACACACACACAGACACAGACACAGACACACACACACACACACACACACACACACACAGACAGACAGACAGACAGACAGACAGACAGACAGACAGACAGACAGACAGACACACACACCGTTGTTATGACCCCTGGGTCACTGTACCATAGTTATTTAATCACCACTGATGCACTTCTGGTTAGATGCTATCTGCATTTCGTTGCTCTGTACTTGTACATGGGCAATGACAATAAAGTTGAATCTAATCTAATCTAATCTAATCTAATCTATATATCCATGTTATAGGAGTTATATTTATGAGTTTCCTTATCTGCTAGCTTATGTGGTGTTTGTGTGTGAGTTGATGATGACTTAATTGGGAGTCTGTCTGTGATTGGTTGTATGTGTGGGTTCTGATTGGCCTGTCAGGTGGCAGCTAGGTTTAAAGATCAGTAGTGGACCGCAGACATGTTGCCTCTCACTGATCAGCCACAAGTCCCATATGTTGACTTTTTGTCGTCCTAGTTTGTTAAATGAGGTCACACAAATGCAACTAAATAACATTAAAAGTCTATTTGCTGGTCTACTAGCTACTTTCTAGTTCCTAGCCTCCAACTAGCTCCCAGGGCTGGTGGTACAGTGCCTACTTTGAACGCATAGTCTTTAATGGCCTTGATGACGTCTTTGAAGAGCACTTTGGATGTGAGGGTGTAGCCATGGTAGATCACAGGCTCCCCATTGGCCCCGTCCCAGCAGTCCAGCTCCACGCAGCGGCAGCCCTTCGTTAGGGCCCTGGGATGGAAGACACAGCCTCCATGAACCACCACACCCTTAAGGAACAGCCATTACCTTTGGAGTGGCTGTGTCAACCCACGCTGACCACGGCTCTCTCCTGCTGAAAAGCAATGCTGCGGCTTTCAGGAGGGCGGAGCCTCACCGTATGTAGGCCTCGGTGCTGCTGGGCCCCTGCAGCTGGTCGGCCGTCAGGTAGGTGTTGTGGGAGGAGGAGATGTAGTAGTGGTTGAGCGGCTGCCGCATGTCCTGGTGCACCTTGCTGTGCGCCGGGTGGAGGACAGAGCCGTCCTCGTGCTGCATGTACATCAGGAAGCCGTCTTTGGTCATGAGCTCCCTCTGCTTGGCTTGATGGGCGGAAGAACAAGCGGCTTCAATAGAGGGACGGGCAGGCAGACCGTGGTGTTGCATGTGCAGCTTTAATCTTGGGAACAAACTGGTTTCATGAATCTGAATCTGATCCCTGCGTATAAAACAGTACTGATTAACTAACACAATGTTAGTTTTAGTATTTATGTGTTACTTAATATTATGGTATGCAGGGATGTACCTGTTGCATATTCTGAAACGGTCTTCATTGTTTGCACTCATTGTTTTGTCATTTGTCATTTCAGTTGTTTGAGTCTGTCTGTTATAGATTGCCCGGTCTATCGTTAGGGTTTGGGTTATCGTATGGCTGTGTCTTACCGGTCTCATCCACCTCGTACTTGTTGATCAGCCTGACAGCGTGGCTCTGGTTCACCTGCTCCCTCTGCTCGCTGTACAGGAAGTTGAGGAGGTCCCGGGAGCTCATCTGGCCTTCTGTCTGGGCGTACTTCTTGTAGATCACGTCGATCTCCTCGCGGTGCGTCAGCAGGTCATAGTAGTGCTTGATCTCCGCGCCTTCCAGTGTACCGGAGTTGGACTTGTCACATTTCTGACATCATGTGGCAACCAGGAAACAAGGAAACGATGAGTCAACGTGTTGACAGTTTATGGGGAAAGTGTTTGGAACGGTGGGCTAAGTGATGTGAAGTGTGATGTGTTTTAGGAAAGCATGGCCATGAGAAGATGCAACGCACGCAGGACTAAGGCTGAGCCACAAACATTTAAAGTTACAAAGACAGATCAGGATAGGAAGAACAGTGAAACGTGAATAAATCAAATAGGGAAATGGGACATTTAGGGGGTACGTCAAAAACAAAACATTTTCCATCTGCGTCACCGTTTTGTCAGTATCTGTGTGTATTTGTCAGTCACTTAGTGATTTTGTCATTAAAAGGGACCTCACTTTGAACAGTTCCTCTGCATACGAGTCATCCACCTCCACGTTTATCTGGCGCAGGAAGTGCTTCAATTCTTTCAAGGACATCTTGTTGTCTTCATTTTTGTCTGCTTTCCGCATGCAGTTGAAAATCCAGCTTTTATTCAGATGTAAGGATTTTCCTAGTAAAACAAACTCAAGCCCTGAAAACTCTAGCAGATTCAAAACACTGAAACCAAATATTGATACTGTGACTAATTCAAAATAAATACTGTATATTTTGACAACAAATGTAAAATCATGCCAGCTAATATGTGCTCTTAACAATAGTCTTGGTCTGGACATTCATGTCGACATCGCCCATTCTATTGCACAATTTCAATGCTATATTCATAGCATTTTTTCTTTTCTTTCTTTCTGGACAGTGAATTGAATTGTTATAGCAACTAACTTAGATGTAGCACAGCACAACAAGTAGCGACAATGAGTGGATTGAGCCAAAGCCTCCACTGTGAAGGATACTGCTCGCTTTTCTTCTGGCGGCTGAGGTTCTGCATGTTGTGGATGACCTTCTCCAGGCCGTTGACCCACTTCTTGGCATCCTCTGTGGACATGGCCATCAGGTCCAGGTGCTTGCGGTGGTCCTTGAAGATGATGCTGAAGCATTGGTCTTCCATACTGGGGTGCGTGTACTTCTGGAGGCCCTCTGACTGACGGCCCCTGCGCAGGGACTCCACATCGTCCACGGTGACTGTCGGGGGAAACGGAGACACTGGTGAGATTCTGCTTGGTTGAGAATCCACTGTCATTTTGACTGCTAAACTGATGCATTGTCATCCATTCATACATCATGAACCCAATTCAACTTGTTCGATTTTTGACTGAACAACGTACAGTCTATGCTCCATAGACAACGGTTACTCCAAAAAACACACTGACATATCCCTCCCTTAGGTTGGTCCAATGGTTGTCCAACTGTAACAAAGAGGATATTTGGTATCAAGTCCTATCAAGTCCCAGCTGATGCACCCCCGCTTCCTTGTGTCTGCAGACATCAGTGAAGAATGACTGATAGGGACACAGTGTGTACTGTCAACAGGAAGGCTACAGACAGATCGCTACAGACAGTTGGTTACCACACCGATGACCTGGTAACCAACACGCTGAGCAATGATACAGAACAGTGTTTTTTGTCAATTGACACATACAACTTTTTATGAATACACCCTGTTATGTACTTACTATTGAGTAGATGCTTTTATACATAGTAAGAGGCAGACATTTGAACCCAGAACCTTTTGGCTGGAAGTCAAACACCTTAACCCATACCACTAAGTCTGAATTGTTCTATACTTTATTATCCAGGCAATTGATTGTTGGTTAAAAAGAAAAAAACTAAAATGAGCTCTTGCACAGACATTGCGTTTGCTTGTCTTTATCACATAGTGACATTGAATGTATTCCTTTGACAGAGCTTAGTGAATCAAAGAATCAACTGTAGGACTGCAGAGCAGCACACATATGTCTGTTATCTGCTGGACACTGGCTAACTAAACACATTCCAAAGAGATTTTGTTATGGCGGTTTACAATGCTGTGATTTAATCTAGCCTCCCTTCACTTCTCTCAATCGCACACGCATTCCCCGAGGTTCAGTGTCATAGATGCTCATAACATAACCGCTATCTTTTAATCCCTAATGAATGTTAATATTGTGACTTCAAAACAGTGTGAATACTGCACAAGACGACATGAACCGAAGGCCCCTAAAAAACACAACCGCTCGCCCCTTAAAAGCCCTGCTGGGGGCCTCCATTGTGAGCAGCTTAGCAGAGCAGCGTCTGTGTGGGGGCCCACACATGACGTCAGCAGCCTGCCATGGGCGTCCTTCAAACCACAACAACACAAAACCAACCGGTTTTATCGACAAGGTCATTCAACTGTGCCTCGTTTTGTTTTCTGCGCTGTTGGACAAGTTGATACAAACAAAGAAATGGAAGAGAGAAAGACATAAACACATGTTGGTTTGGCTTCAGGAATGTGTATTTCTTATCCCAGGCAGAGAAACTCCTCCGAGAGGGGGAAACAAAACAGCACTGGGGAGGTTGGGTGGTGGAAAACAAACACGCCCAGCGCCGGAGACACGTCACCTCAGCTGACTTCTGGATTCTCATAATGATGGAATAACTGGGTTCACCCCGGGACCACAACAGCAGCAATTGTTATGTTTGGTTTCTGTCATAATCAGCCACCGCATAACGAGACGTATTGTAGGAAGGATCGTGACCACTGGGATCTTTGGCAACCATTGGGTCGGGAAAAGAGGAATCTCAGTCCTGTCATGTGTCCTGCGCAGCATAGCTGAGATACCAGATATGGATCTGACACAACGGGCACATTGTTCTGGTCTTCACAACGGTCATCCTACTACTTTCATCACACACCAAAAAAATGAGCAAAAACAGAAGGAAAATATTGAGAGTGGCATCAAGAGAGCAGAGCTTTAGAGGGAAAATATATGCAGAGCCAACATGCCCAGTGTGGTAACCTTCAACCGAACTGTCTGAGATTGGGTGATATTTTCCGTACATGATCGGTCATCAGAATTTGTTGGAGTAGCTCTGGACTGCAGCGCTGTTGTTGTTGTTGCTGTTTAACTGGTCATGCAGCACAAGCAGTTTGTGGTTAACTAAAGTGGTTTGGATAAGCTTCTGTGAAATGCAAATGCAAATGGAATGTAAATGTCAGACACACATGTAGATTTCTGTGCTGGTGTTATGATCTGCTGCATGTACACACACACCAAGCACACCCACGTGCTGGATCTTGCCTTTGATTTTCTACAGCAGCATATACGGTGCCGAGATTTCCCCTGGTCTATATGCAAATCCTAAACCACCTACTTACACTAGCAGTTAAAGTGGAAAGTGCTTGGGTATTGTGAGATGAACACAATGGTTTGTATCAGTAGCTGAACACTAGGCCTGATCCAGTCAGCTGGGAGACATTAAATAAGGCAGCTGAAGGAAATGCCTGTTAAGATACCACTTCCTCCTCTGCTCAATCTTATCCCATCCCGACCTCCACTGCCTGCGATAAACAGCATCTCTGCAGGCACACAGGATGCTGCTCTATTATGGTGCATTACTATACATGCCTACGTGTACACTACACACACTATGTGTGTGTGTGTGGAGATGGAGTTATACAGTGTGGTCAGTGCTTGCTCTACAGGGGCCAGGTTGCAGGTCATCAGTCCCACTGGGAGCAGCAGCAGACTCTGTGGTGTACGTGTGGGAAGCTAAAGGCTACTGTCCCGTGTGTAGCCCCCCAGTGTGCTGCTACCGCACACACAGGGGGAGGAGGACCCTACCTGCCACTCAGAGACCCCCCCCCCCCCCACACACACACACACACACATCCACGCACGCATGCATGCACACACACACACACACACACACACACACACACACACACACACACACACACACCCATACACACACACACACACACACACTTGCACACACACACACACCCATACACCCATACACACACACACACACACACACACACACACACACACACACACACACACACACACACACACACACATCCACGCACACTTGCACACAGACACACCCATACACACATACACACACACACACACACACTTGCACACACACACACCCATACACCCATACACACACACACACACACACACACACACACACACACACACACACACACACACACACAGAGTGTTGCAATTCTCAGTGGGTGGGACAAAGTACAATATTTATCATGGGATACTCTCCATTCTCCTAACTTCCCTAAAAGTTATAAAAGGCTACTGTTAGGATAAAGAAGCGTGTTGTGAATGGAGGGCCTTGAGGGAACTGGGAACCTCCCCACTGTTGACAAACTTTAAGAAGAGCTCTTATTAAACGATAACAGCCAAAGGTTGAAAGAACACGAGTCAAATTACGGTCAATAAAACCCTCAGTCCTGCGTTCAGACTTTATAGTTCTATGGGTTAATTGCAGCCACATGGATCCTGTGCATGTGGTGGGGACTTACAGGTCTGCTTGGTCTTGAAGGTCCTCCTTGACTCGTGCCACATGGTCTTGCAGTCCTCCTGAAGCTTGTAGAAGCGGCTCTTCTGCCAGGAACCCGAGCGGACTTTGACCAGCGTCCCCCCCGTCAGCAGGAACTTCAGGTCCTCGTCTCCCTCCAGGCCTGGGGGGGGGGGGGGGGGGGGGGGGGGGGGCACAGGTGGTTTAAGGAGATGCTCATGTCTGTCAACAGTTTGGTTTGGCGCAATGCTGTCACAGCAGGTGGTCAACGGTTGCACACACTGGTTGGGTTGAAGTGAGGTTTTTCATGGAAGGGAGAATGGATACAGGGTTGAAAAGATCTTGGTCAGGTTTGCATTTCCTCTGTCCTTCTAACTTTCTTGTCCATCTTAACAGTCCCGTCCACAATGGCCCAGAAGCCCATATGTTATATTAATAACCTGAGCGATACAATCAATGTATACTAATGTATGCAACAACATGTCTGGAGCAACATGGTCATTTGATAAATCATGGCGTTTCTACTTTATGTCTACGCCCCAACATCACACGCCCAAATAAGTTACAACATCATCTTTGGAAGGAATGACCAAACTCCAGCTCAAATGACCCCTACATAAAACCCTCTGCACACAGATGAACAACACTGTGACTCACTCCATGACTCCGTGACTCACTCCAGCCTACGTGAAGAGGAGCAGAACCACAGCTCTACCGCAGCTCTACCGCCAACAGCTGGGAGCTGCAGTTCAGTTTATTCTGTACCAGTTCAGTTTACTCTGTACCAGTTCAGTTGACTCTGTACCAGTTCAGTTTACTCTGTATCAGTTCAGTTTACTCTGTACCAGTTCAGTTCACTCTGTACCAGTTCAGTTGACTCTGTACCAGTTCAGTTCACTCTGTACCAGTTCAGTTTACTCTGTACCAGTTCAGTTTACTCTGTACCAGTTCAGTTCACTCTGTACCAGTTCAGTTCACTCTGTACTCGTCAATTCCAAACAATGGGTCACTTTAGGATCCGCTGAGATTTGTGGTAACATTTTGTAAAGCCCTAACAATGGTCCCTAAAAAGCAAAATGACACCAACATAACATAACATAACACATAGCTTGTGTTAGCGCAGTGATGTGGGCTCATCCGCTACATTGCATTTCAGAAATGCCTTCCTCACCACAGGCTCCGCAGGGCAGTCTATGTGGCCCATAGGGGGGAGGGGGGAGGGGGGAGGGGGGAGGGCACGTCTGAGGGCTAGCAGAGTGACATTGTGGGGTTGGACTGGACTACCTTGTCATTTTGTCAATACATTTTCTAAATCTGTGTGACTAATAGAGTAAGGGGGAAGGAGTGGGACGCAATTTATTTATTTAATATTTAACTTACGTTTTTTTTAGGACCAAGGAGGTAAATAAAAGAATATAAAACGCGATAAGATGTGCTGGAAGAGAAATATAGTTTTGGATGACTCAACTCCTATTGTGGGTATATAAACGCTGGGTTTGCATTGACTCATGGGGATGTTGGAGGTTCAGTGAACAAACGGAGGTAAAGTGTGCTCCTCTCTGATTTGATTAGAACCTGGCAAACTGGGATCACTGCAGGTTAGAACAAGCTGCAGGAGACAGCAAGATCACTGCAGATACCTGAGAGCCAGTTGTTAAATGTCCTTCTCACGTTGCTGGATTAAAGGGGTCCTCAAACTCAACCAATCTACCCATACAACAACGTAATGAATAATTAACAACATAGAATATAGGCATGTATAGCAACTATGTGTGCATTAATCTGTGTGTAAAAGGTTTCCAAAAATACTTTACAGCACAGTACGCTGTCCATATGAGCAGTAAAATATGTTTTTGAAAGCTCTGTAAGCTAACAATTACAAGATGATGCAGTGTTGCACATCTGCAAACGGTTTGGAACACTTTGGAACTGCCTGCCACATTTTACACTTGGAATAATGTGTGGGATAGAAACTACGAGGTAGGATGTTCCAACAACACAATGTTCCTCAATGTAATCACATATGCCATAGCTGATCTTATTATTAATATTAATCCAATGTTTCGATGATCATTATGAAGCTAAGAGATAAACCTTCACTTAGTCTGTGAACTTTTTGAGTTTAGCCTACGGGCAGATCGGTTCGTCCATGTTGAAAACAGTCTGTAGGTGATCTGAATAAACATAAATGAAGTGCTTGGCGGAATGAAGTGTTGTCATTGTAAAGTGCTGTTCCTATCTCTAGCCGAACGGGTATCGTTTGTGGATTCACTTTATTGTGAAGAACAAGGCACTGCTGCGGGCTGTGCACTTCTACCAGTCCGAAAGGTGATAGGCTAAAGGCTAAAGTAAAACAAAACAACGCCCAATTGTAGCCTATATGTTCAGTTGACATGAAGTAAGGTGCCAAATACTTTCGAAGTAGATTACAGACGATAGCACGAATACGCGAGGGCATGTTTACAAAATAAAAGTCCACGTCACGTCAGATGGACGCCTTTCGTGCAGCAGGTAAACACAGCGCCCCGTCGAGCTTACCTAGGCGCTTTCCGTTCTCCATGGCTACTTTTTTCATGTATTCTTGAAATATGAGTTCCTCTGATTTAGTCCGCTTTGGGCATTTGTGCAAACAAGACATTTTGAATCAACTTTTATTTGCGCAAAATAAAATATGAAACCCGAAAAAATCCCTCTCCCCCCCGTTACAACTCCCGACGGACTAACGCGTCGTTCCTCTGGGAGTGTCTACTGTTCCGTGAGCCGCTCCACTGCCGGCGGCCCGTCTCCTTTTCTTCCAATACCTGCACACACTTCCACTGGGGGAGGTGGTCGTGGTCGTTACATATTTGGCTTTTGGTTCAGATCCGCGTTACATCTCTGGGTTTCGCCCCTTGGACTTTGGGGAGTTTTTCCTTGGGAGGTTTGGGTGTCGTAAAAATGTTGGCATGTGAGTCATTTGAGACTGTAGAATAAACTGTGATGAAGACATATCGATACAAATGCGATAGAATGAATGGAAATCAACAAATACAACAAAGGCGAATACAATGAAACCACATGGACTTGACTTGACTAGATCCGATATGGGCAGACTTATCGTCAGATAATTCAACATTTGAGCCATAACGGACTAACAATCAAGTTTTTTTCATTTTTTAAGTCCATTGTTTCAGCATATACATTGAACTATTGAGGACATTACCCCTACTGTAAATGTACAGCAATTCATTACTTTAAGGCTCACACACCGGCCAGACTTGTAACTATAAAACAGCGCCATACCATGGTTGGATTTGGGCGAATAATGCCATGTCCATAAACTGAAAATTGTCATGTGTTCACAATAAGAACAGCTCCTATCACATCAAGCCTGAGCTATGACAGCCACGTAAGGCCACGGGACGTTGAAGCATTTCCACCGACGTTAATTGACGGCAGGCTGCATTCTGTATCTCATGAAACTATGAGCGGAATCTACTGACGAACTTCAAGTGTGTGAATCTCTCGTCTCTCGATGTGCGAACAAACAACCTTAGGCTATACATTTAGGCCTATAGTATCAGTGGGGCTATATTAATGCTATTAATGTATAGTCCCATTAAGCCCAATACAACTGGCCTGTATTCAAATAAAAAAAAACATCAATAAATCCATATGTAGGCCTTTATATGTCAAACGCAGCAACTGTCTTGCGCGCGGGTGAACCGACTGTATTACACTTGGACAAGTATATACATATAGCCTATATCAAAACAATATTAAAAGTAAATGATCTGGTCTCACTTACTTACAGTTATAATTATGAACAACTCACCATGCGTGCCATGTGTCGTGCCGTTGGTTTCCATTCTTGTTGTTGCGAGGGTCACTCGAAAGTCACCCAGCGTCTCAGCTCGCCGCTCCGCTCGTTGCGCTCCAGAACGTGTGGTGGACGAACAAGAGCCGAAGTGCGGCGTTTTGGTGATGAACTGACGATACGAACCGGTGACGTCCAATCAGAGTTGTGGTTTGCCACTGTCACAGACCACAGCCCTACGGGGACCCCATGAGCGCTCGATGCTGTTGCTGGTACACTGGGACTGTGCTGACTGCCAAGAGACGAACCCAACAATGGCAACATGCACGCAGTCCACACCCTCGTCCACCACACCGGTTTGACTAGAGGGTTTACTCTACCAACCACCACGACAGTGACGCTGTCATCAAAGAGTTGAGTCTGCAATTGCTATTTTTTTCTGCACAAAGGACTACTACACCTTTGGAAGGAATTCCAAGAAGGCGATTACAATAACAGTGCGTCAGCAAGGTGTTTGGCAATAGATGCAACAGTTACATCTGAATGTGTGCTGTCATAAATTAGTAGACATTTAAGTATGGCCAAATTCTTAGGCAAAACGCAATATAAGGGGCTTGCGAATGGGAATTATATTATATTATATTATATTATATTATATTATATTATATTATATTATTATTATTATTATTATTATATTTTATTATATATTATCATTAGGTGTCACGGGCTGCTGATCAACAGTCCTCGGAGGGCTTACAATGGTGATGCCTTTCCCTAACACATTCCTCACTGTGCAGAATGATTGTTATCTATGTTTGTGGTTTTGAGAACTATTCATTGAAATCGCGATACATTTGTCTACATGTTGTTTGTAGATGTTCGAGTAGGCCTATCATATATTGGAGTCATGTGTGAGTGACTGCCCGCGGTCATGTAAAATCCCAGGCTACGTTGCAACCAACTTTACACTCAACAAGGGCTTCTTTTAGAAGGCACCACACGAGCTTCATTTGGGTAGTAGGGATAAAAACACTAATCCTAGGCCTATGTCCTACCTGGCAGTGTTTGCACTGTGGGATAGTGAAGAAAAAATAGGATTAGGCCTACAAATATTTTGCATTCACCAATGCAAATGTTGTATTACATTGTTGGACTTTTGCTTTTTTTTTTTCAATTGCATAACGCAATGAACGCATGGAAGGGGTGCGGTTTTTTTTTTTTTTTAAATCTGTTTATTCTTCACATAAAAGAAAGAATTCGGCGCAAGCGTGCCTCTTTAAGGGACGTTGCCATGACTACGTGTAAACCAATATGGCGGAAACGTCGCCAACAGTAAACAAAAACACGCATTTCACTTTTAAGTTGGTTACATGCATAATAGCTTTGAAATCTAGACACTAGTTTATATTTTTAACTGCAATGGCAATGTTGGAGGACTTGGCGGCTGAAGCAAAAAGTGTGTGTAAGGACGTCCCTATGAATGTTCATATTCCCACATCTGATCAGTCCCAGGTAGGTTGCACACCAGCGGGCCAAACACAGAGATACTGTCCGATGTTTCAAGTAATATATATGATGAAAGTTATTGCCCTTCTATGCAGGATGTTTCTCGTGTGTTGGCAAGCGTTTTTAAAGATGCGTACACTAACGAAATCATTGGGAAAGACACTGTTTCCAATCTATCCAAGACCAAAAGGGGCATGAGCGGCTACCATGAACAATACGTTGAAGAGCTTGAGCAGGTTGTGTAATAAATCCATTCAGCCCACATGCAAATCAAAGCAAACATATGCATATGTCCCACAAGACAATAAGTAAAACCCTGGCATGTCTCTCTGATACAGATCCACAGTGAGTACAGTGAGAGTATGAAGCTGGCAGACATGCTGGAGAGACACATCATCCAGGCCAAAGTCCGAGCCACCGCCACAGAGACACATGCCCAGGCAAGGCTGCTGGAGGAGATGGGGGAGACGTACGACCCGCTCGGACTCCCTCCAGGTGAGGTCAAACCTCAGGAATGAGTACACTAAAAGTGTCTCTAAATGTGAATGCTATTATGTAGGTCTACATTGTAGGTTAATTTCACAAGCCCAATGATTAGCCAAAGGTGTATGCAGAGTTGCCATGTTCTTGTTTCTTCAAAAAACATTGTTTGCGGTGTTTTTATCAATGAGTTGTTCTCTGAAGTTGAGGATGTCATCATCCTCACCTGCATCTTCATCTTCATCTTCAATATGTTTCCTCCTCTTCCCTCTGGGTCACCTCCACCAGTCAGGTCCACCTTCGTGTGGTGCGTGGACAACACCCTTCTGAAGAGGAACAATTTGATTTGCCCTCAGGATTACCTTCCTCGTGGAACCCAGCCCAGCCAGAGCCCAAAGGGTAACCGCCGGCTGGAGTTTTGCGTGAGAGATTAACAAGAGTGACTTCCAACAGTCCCGTCGTTGTCAACTGGCTGATTCTATACCTCTGTGCAGTGAAAGCCAGCATGGACTATGCCAGGCCCACCTTCAGCCACGACATGCATGTGTCCAGAGAGCCTCAGGATGATGGGTATGCAGCGCTGGGCAGTGTGAGAGGCCAGGCTGATGGTCACTCTGAGGAGGCTTCAGAACGCAGCTTCACCTGTGATTCCAGCTCAGACATTGACGAGAAGAGGAGAAGTAATCCTGTGGTATGTGCTATATGTACATATAGAAAAATATAACAGAATAGAATATTATTTTTACTAATTTATATTTTCATGTTGCGATAAACTAGGGGTCTCCAACCAGCTTGCAACCCCTTTCCAAGTTGATTGCCAAAAGGTTAATTATATCCAATCAAATTCAAAGATGTCCCGCCCCCTTCTTACACAAAATTATTATTTGCCAATTAGTTGTGACTCAAACAGTTGTGCTGCTGTCAAGCTTGATGAGTCAGTGGTGATGTGAGATGGGCAGCAGCCATGGCAGGTACTGATAAGAGACTAAAAATGTACTGTTTTCATGAAGAGTGGGAAACAGAGTTTTGTTTTAACGTGATGTTTTAAAACGTGAGTTGTGGACACCAACATTTTGTAAATGTTCAGGCAAAACAAGCTTATTCTGTTTGTTTAGGTTGAAATAAGCTATGAGAGTAAATGTTATAAACATCTCGGCCATTTTAATTAAGTAGAAGTAGCTGTCAGAGGTTGGAGACCCCTGCCATAAACAGTATACAGTAGACAGCAAATTATACTACATGTGCAAACCAGTGAATTAGTACAAGACAAACAGGACAAAAAAAGTGAACACAAATAAATGTGCAATGTATACTATATATGCTATTTGGTAGATCACAATCTGCAGCAGAACACAATTCAGGGTGTTTCTTTATGTAGATTGAAATGAAGTTATGATGGGGCCACTGGATAGAGTAGAGGATAAGGGTGTCAGGTGTGCAGCCTACCTGTAGGCCTCCTTAAGCAGGCTGCCCTAAGCCCTACCAAGGAGCAGGTAGCACTTCAAGTCCCTTTGGACCAAAGCTAAATGACCTGATAGAGTGAGGCCGTGACCTAGTGTGAATCCATTGATTACAATGATGAAGGACACAAAGAAGCTGCTGAATCTCAACCCGGGCCTCCTCGCCCCCCCAGGGGTCCAAGCCAAGGCCTCCCAAGCTGAAGCGGGCCAGCAAGTTGTGTGGCAAGGGTCTGGCGGAGGAGCGGGATGGGCTGAGGAAGCTGAAGGAACGACAGAACTTCCTGCGCAACCCCAGGTTCCTCCCCCCGCACGGCAACTCTCTGGTCCGACCCTGCAGCAGAGGAGAGAAGGAGTCGCTGCTGGAGGCCGTGTCGCTCAGCCCACTGAGGTACTCCTGATACGCTGCAAGGCCAGCGTGTTTGTCTCTCTGAGGGCATCCTCCACGACACAACGGGAAGCAGCAGTGTTTTGTCTGCCTGGCGTTGGCAGATGTTTTTGCTTACCTTCAGTCCCTTGGATTTAGTTTTTTTTCACACACACGCACGCACGCACGCACGCACGCACGCACACACACACACACACACACACACACACATGCACACAGTAGTCTGTTTGATCATCTTTTTGTAATATCAAAAGTATTTGTCGCTCTTTATTTTTTATACACAGCTTTATATATTGTTAGTTATATTTCAATTGTGTTTCAATGGATACACCTAATGTTTCTGGATGACTAATGCCATGACATCATCAGTATTCATAGCATGTGATGCTAATGTTATTGACTCTAAGATGCTAATTATGACATGGTCGGTGCTAGATGACACACAGCACACCACACACGGTAGTCTGTATATCCTTGGTAACACGAACAATATTAGTTACTATACTAATATTGTTAGTATAGTAAATATAAGTATATATATATATATATATATATATATATATATATATATATATATATATATATATATATATTATGCTGGTAAAGATGAGATGGCAGATGTTATATTCAATAATGTCCACAATAGCCAAATATAAATATTCAGAAATTTTTTCTGGCATTTCATGTTTTTACAACACGTTGTGGCATATGATGAGCTGATGAAAGCATATGCAAACATGCTTCAACAGCTACAACAGCTGACACTGTTCAAGTCCAGACATGCTTTGATGGAGGAATGAACTGAAAGGATCATTAGAGCCACTGAAAAGAATGTTACATAAGATATAGTCTGTGGTTTATCTCAAAATACAAAGTGCATGCATGAGTTTAGCATTGAAGGAGGGAATGCAATTAATTACAAGTAAGGACATAAATAGGTTACATATTGCCAGTGAAAGCCAATTACATTATTCAGTGTACTGTATGAAGCAAATTCTAACAGGCAACAACATGCTATCTTTGTGGTATCGTCTTTCTTATTAGCACCACAGACGAGTCCATTCCAGTATTTCAAGCCAATCCCCAAGTGGTGTTCTTCAGTGAATACACCGTGGGGCAGGTGTATGAGGTATGTGCCTTGTTGGGGAGCTACTGTATTTCTTTATTTGGCTGTATTCCCCTCAACCTTGTGTGTGCGTGTGTGTGTGTGTGTGTGTGTGTGTGTGTGTGTGTGTGTGTGTGTGTGTGTGTGTTGATTAGTGAATGCTAATGCTCCTAACCCATTGACACCCACTCAATGTTGAAAGGCAAAAGCCTCAAAGATATACTCTTGGCTCTTTCTGATTGGCTCAGAGTCAACCGGTTTGAGTCAATGTGTTAATCAGTTAATCAGGTGGTGCCGCTGCGTCTGCAGTTTTACTTTACAAAGGTTCAAGGTTAAAGGTTCACCTTTAAAGGTTCACAGCGTAACAAGCCTGTTGACGCTGCTCTCAATTCACCCTCAGACCTCGGTGGAGTTGAAGAACCTCACCGCCAGCTGCCGTCACGTCAGAGTCATCCCTCCCACCACAACCTATTTCTCCATCGGTCTCGGTGAGCGTTAGCCGCGGCCGCGTCAGGCATGAAATCCCTCTCTTATGACGCCTTTTAATAGCCCAGAGCCACGGGGAGTCCCAACGCCATGCTAGCACAGGTTTTCTTATTGTGCCAACATTCTTTTTGATCCCGTGAGGGAAATGTGGTCTCTGCATTTAACCCAATCGTGAATTAGTGGCATACACTCAGCACACAGTGATGGTGAGGCACACAGTGAGGTGAAGCACACACTAATCCCGACGCAGTGAGCTGCCTGCTGCAGCGGCGCTCGGGGAGCAGTGGGTTAGGGGTGAGGGGTTAGGTGCCTTGCTTCAGCCGTTCGTACTGGTCGGGGTTCGAACCGGTAACACTCCGGTTACAAGTCCGAAGCCCTAACCAGTAGGCCGCGGCTGCCCGTCTGTCTATTTATCCTGCAAAGTCATCCCCAAAAGAGAGGCTTGACCCGTGTCATGTGACCCGTGTCATGTGACCCGGCAGGCCGGTTTCCTGGCGAGGGTGGCATGGTGGCCCCGGGGATGAGCTGCAAGTACACGGTCCGCTTCGCCCCCGACTCCCTGGGGGACTACGAGGACTACGTTGTGGTGGAGACCCAGGCACCAGACCCCCTGCTGGTGCCCCTGGTGGCCCGCAGGCCCCCTCCCATACTCACCTGTGAGTCCCATCACCATCCGCCTACCGTCCAATCATTGAAGCACATACTGTGGCTATTAGTACAACACACTCTGGGAGACCCAAACAGGATTGTTTTCAATTGAACACAAAGTGATTTGGGGGTTTACTTACCCTTTAATGATTTAGACTTTGGACATTGGGCGATCACACCCACTACCTTTTGGGCTGGAATACCCGAGCCACTATGATCATGCCTGTAACCTGGCTTACATATAGGATTGCAAATAATCTGCTCTTGCTGTTTTTTGCCTCTTTTGTATGCTTCTGAATGGCACGGTCACACCATTGTTCTCACCACCCAAAGAGATTGTATTTGTGTTTGCTCTGGTGGCCCCCAGTGCCCAGGGTGCTGGACTGTGGCTACAGCCTGGTGGGGGGGCTGAGGTTTGTGGAGTACCTGTGCTGCAACGAAGGCCTCAGCGCCGGGACCTTCTGCATCCTCCCCAAGAGCCAGTGGCCAGCCTCCAACCTGAGGGTAGGCCTACTGGGGTTTAGCATTGAGTCGCCTTTTCTCACCGTTACATTATACTGCCCATATATATATACAAATATATGTTTGTATTTTTGTTCTCATATCTATATTCATAGTCTGTGGTGATGAGCTGCTTCGCGGAGGAACCTCCATTTGCAATCAGTCCTTCACTGTTCCAGCTCCAAGCTGGCCAGGCCACAGTATTGGAGGTGAGTCTGACACACACACACACACACACATACACACACACACACACACACACACACACACACACACACACACACACGCATGCACGTGCATGTCATGCACACACATGCACACACACACACACAGACACACACACACACACACACACACACACACACACACACACGCACACACACACGCACACACACACGCACACACACACACACACACACACACACACACACACACACACGTGTATAAGGCGTGTGTGTGTGTAGGTGGTGTTCTTCCCCACTGCCAGTGAGCGATACAGCCAGGACTTCACTGTAGTGTGTGACAACTGCCAGGTGAAAGACATCACAGTTCAGGGTGAGCCTTTTTATACATTCTCTGTGTGTGGGTGTGGTTAATATGTACTTTCTATTATATATGACTGCTCTTTATGTGTGTCAGTAAGTTTAAGTGTTTGGTTTTTGGTGTTTGGTTAAAGTGTGTGTGTGTGTGTGTGTGTGTGTGTGTGTGTGTTTGGTTAAGGTGTGTGCCTGTGTGTGTTTTTATAAATGTGTGAGTGTGTTTTTGTTTGTGTGTGTGTGTGTTTTGTTATCGGGTGTGTGTGTGTGTGTGTGTGTGTGTGTGTGTGTGTATGTGTGTGTGTGTGTGTGTGGTTAATGCGTGTTAATATGTGTGTACTTCTGTGTGTATGTCTGACCTGTGTGTTTGTTTGTTATTGTGTGGTGTGTATCTGCCAGGTGAGGGTCAGACCATCACCCTGGAGTTGATATCTGTGTCCGGCGAGAACACACTTCCTGTTGTGGGGGAAGCGCGGGACCTGACCGCCGAGCACTTTGTGCGCTTCCCTTCCTGTCACCCTCACTGTGTGGAGCGCAGGACGGTCACGGTCAGGAACAACACGTGAGTCCCCCGGGGGGCCGCCAACAGGACGGCTCTCTGCCTCTACTGCTGCTCTGTACTGAGGCTTTAGGGGACACTTATCCAGAGCAGCGTGCGGTGCATTTTACATCCCCGTCATGCAACAGGTAGGGATTCAAGGCTTCTTGCTCTCCAGGAGGCCAACAGGTAGACAGACTAGGGACAGGGTGGGCATGGGGGGCATGTCTGGTCCCAGTACCCTTTGGCTGGAAGACCAATATTTATTTTTTTATTCATAAATATAATATTTGTTTGTTTGTTTGTTTCGCTCTCTCTCTTCCTCTCTCTCTCTCTCTCTCTCTCTCTCTCTCTCTCTCTCTCTCTCTCTCTCTCCTCTCTCTCTCTCTCTCTCTCTTCCTCTCTCTCTCTCTCTCTCTCTCTCTCTCTCTCTCTCTCTCTCTCTCTCTCTCTCTCTCTCTCTCTCTCTCTCTCTCTGTCTCTCTCTCTCTCTCTCTCTCTCTCTCTCTCTCCTGCAGTGACCTGGAGCTCCAGTTCTTCTGGCAGATCATGAGGCCCAACCTGCAGTGGCTGCTGCCGGGGGAGGAGCCAGACCCCGGACGCATTCTCTTCCACGCGGCCACAGACCAGGTGTTCCAGGTCAGCCCCCTGGCCGGCGGCCTGCTGCCACGCCAGGGACCTGGAGTTTGACTTCACCTATCACCCCACGGAGGTACATAGTTCACCTATCACCCCACGGAGGTACAGAGTTCACCTATCACCCCACGGAGGTACATAGTTCACCTATCACCCCACGGAGGTACAGAGTTCACCTATCACCCCACGGAGGTACATAGTTCACCTATCACCCCACGGAGGTACAGAGTTCACCTATCACCCCACGGAGGTACAGAGTTCACCTATCACCCCACGGAGGTACAGAGTTCACCTATCACCCCACGGAGGTACAGAGTTCACCTATCACCCCACGGAGGTACAGAGTTCACCTATCACCCCACGGAGGTACATAGTTCACCTATCACCCCACGGAGGTACAGAGTTCACCTATCACCCCACAGAGGTACAGAGTTCACCTATCACCCCACGGAGGTACAGAGTTCACCTATCACCCCACAGAGGTACAGAGTTCACCTATCACCCCACGGAGGTACAGAGTTCACCTATCACCCCACGGAGGTACAGAGTTCACCTATCACCCCACGGAGGTACAGAGTTCACCTATCACCCCACGGAGGTACAGAGTTCACCTATCACCCCACGGAGGTACAGAGTTCACCTATCACCCCAGGGAGGTACAGAGTCCAGACTGACTTTGACCCTCTGGGGGGAGGGAGGGGGAGAGAGAGGGGGAGAGAGAGATTAGGGGCATTTTTCACAGAATTTGTTTGGTGATTATGTTTTACCTTCGACCGTGATTCACTTTTGTTTTCATAACTGTAGATCTGAAACAATGTAAATATCAAATGTACAAAGTGGTAATGTCAGCATGACACGTGATGATGATGAGATTGTGAGGATGTGGGTGTCAAGATAACAGCCTGCTATACGACAGCCTGCTGTTATCGTGACACTCACTAGAATGTATGGCGCCGTATCAGTTGTCTCGCTAAGCGTCTGAATCGTATTCTGAAACCTTAATTCTTGTTGTCCTCTCAAGTTGAAGGACCACCACGGTGTCTGTCAGCTGGTTGTCAGGGACGTTCCCCAGTGTCCAACAGAGCCCAGTGTGAACGGGTACGGTGCATCAGATTATTGGGGATTGATCACAGCATGTGCTAAAGCTAAAGGGGTAGCATGGGGGTGTCATCATATTCCTAGTAACAGCTAACATCCCTTACTGTATACCCATTTATATTCTGGGTTTTTACTTAAAGAAAAAACCTAATCTCATCGATGGGCTTCATGGGTACTCCAGGGCCCCACAGATAAGCGACGTGATCGTCATGGAGATAGAGGTCAAGGGGTCAACGGAGCCCTACCAGGTCCAACTGGAGCCCTGCGCCATAGTCTACCCTGGGAAGCTTTTCATTGGCACAGCCACTTGCATGAGACTCAAGGTTAGGCTGTTGACAGTTTCACTAATGGCCCCCTCAATTGACGCATTCATTTTTTGTTTGTCTTGTGGTTTGTAAAGCCATTCAGTGTCAGCCCATGGTACTATTATCCTGTCCCGTTTGTTTGTCTTTCTTCTTTAGTTGTGGAACCACAGTAAATCCGTTGTCCTCTTTCACTGGGAGAGAATGAACAATTGTCACACCATGGAGGTAGAGCCGTGCAGTGGTGAAGTAGGTGTGTTTAACGTTGTCACCGTGCAATGCCACTGTCTCGCACTGCTTAAAGTCAGGCTGAAACAACTAACAACTAACAAGTCTTTGGTGAATAGGATAGAGGTGAGGTTGGTAGAGGTAGTGATCCAGTAGCTGGTATTGGGAGTTAATGGTTTGTGATGACTGTGACTGGGTCCAGAGGTGAACGCGTGTGTTGAGCTGGACCTTGTGGTGACCGGAGGGAGACCAGAGAGGCTGGTGACCAGCCTGCTGTGCCACATAGAGAACCACCAGCAGCCTCTCGCCCTGCCTGTGGAGGTCTCTTTCAAGGTAGGAAGGTATGGAAGGTAAGCAGCATGTACAAAATGTTGCAGCTATCGGGCGGCATAGCTCAGTGGGTAGAGCGGGTCGTCCACTAACTGGAGGGTCGGCGGTTCGAAGCCCACCTCCAACTGCCCACATGTCGAATCCCCTGATTGTAAGTCGCTTTGGACAAAAGCGTCTGCTAAATGCGCTTCTTCTTGCTGCATGTCCTAAACATTGAAAATTATGAATGAATGAATTCACTCATTCATCCGCCCACTCATCTTTCCACTTAATCATGCATATATTCATCCATTCACTAATCCCTCAACACATCAACACAGCCATCTGTTGACCCTTTCTTCCATCAATCATCCATTCATTTATTTTGTCTGTCGATCCATCTTCACGTTGTTACGTTGATCTATGATCTTTCATCCATTTTTTTATTTTCATCCACCCATCCATCCATCCACCCAACCATCGATGTCATCTGTGTGCTGCCACTCTGCTATGCTCATCCTCGTGGGGTTCTCGTGGCTGTTTGACGGTGCCTCCTCCTGCCAGGGCCCCAGTGTGACCCTCAGTGATGTCAGCCTGGACCTGGGGCTCCTGAGGCTGGGGGAGGAGAGCCGCAGCACGGTCCTCCTCACCAACACCTCCCCGCTGGAGGCCTCCTGGAGCCTGGGGGAGAGCAGCTCTGGAGCACCGCGGGGCCATCACCCACAGGTACAGGGGGCCCCCTGGAGGAGTAGCTGAGATGGTCCTGGAGTAGAAGTTCTAACTCACTACACGGATTAACTGTGCTGCAGCCTGCAGTGATATACGGTTTACATATATATTACAATGTAGTTTTTGGGTGACATTAGATCTTTTGTATAAAACTTCAGTTGGTGTGTGTTTATTCACGTAGAGTCACAATGTGAGCTGTGAATGATTGAGCTCCTCCCAGTTCGTAGGAAGGAGACTATCAGAATGAAAAAAGAAAAAAACACAATCAAATTGTTCTGTCCCCTCCAACTGGCTGTGCAACTGTGTGACGCAAACTGGCATAGTTCAGCTGGCTGGTGGCGTGAGTGGGAGGGGCTTAGGAGTGTCGGGTGTAAGATTCTTGTCAACAAAGAGAGAGTTACGCTCTGACCAGCACTTGAGGTTTGTAGAATATATCAGCGATCGGATGTGATTTTATTGAAATCATTGACATTATTGAAATCAATGACGTTATTGAAATCACTCTTGATCAGCATGTATTACCATAAGTCCAGGTCATTTTAAGCTTGTTGAAATGTTACTAATTGCAATAAAAAGAATCAAGCTTACCTATACTTAGTGCTAAGTATAGGTAAAGCAAGTATAGTTCTTTGTTTGGGAAGTGTCACAAGTATCTGATTTGGTACTGATTTGGTACTGATTTGGTACTGTTGTTGGTTATGGTCAGGCCTCTGTTGTCCTGCAGTGTTTCCAGTTGTTTCAGCAGCAGCAGCAGCAGCTGCAGCGGTTAGTGTCCAGGTGTGAACAACCAGCTGTGCTTGTCCCTCCACAGCTGGTGGTGGAGCCGTGCAGAGGGCTGCTGGCCGCCCAGGCCTCCGGCGCGGTGGACGTGGTGTTCAGAGCGCAGGCCTGCCAACACTTTGAGGCTCTGCTGGAGCTGAGCGTGGAGCAGGGGACTGGATGGTGAGAGGGCCCTAATGCACTGACTTAGACTGTACCCTCCCTGTCTCTCTCTTCACTCAATATTCATAGAAAGCTTTCATCGGATTTCATGAACTGTGTTTCAAAAGACTCTCTGTTCTATTATTTTGAGTGATATTATTTGACCGTCAAATTCGGCATCATTTGTAGTCAAACATCCCAACAACCTCCCATTTGTTAAAAATGGGAGGATTTCATTGATATTAATAGTCTCTGATATTACCAAAATCCCACATCACATGATGTCAGTGTTCTTTCATATCGAGCGGGATGAAATAATGTTCATAAAAAGAAATAAATGAAATCAAAATGAACATATGATATTGTGATACTACATCATGTGAGTCAACGTTGTGTACTGTCGTGTTGCTATGGCAGCGGCCTCAACTGAGGGTTTCATCATAAGAACAATGTTGACGTTCCTCCCTTGTCTCCCTTGTGGCGGTAGTTACCTGTCAGTGCAGGCCGACGTCCAGAGCCCAGGGTGTGTCTGCTGAGCTGTGAGCTGCTCTTCTCTGACATCTACGTGGGGGTCCCCGCCCAGGGGGTGGTCACCCTTCTCAACCAGACCCTTCTGCCCGCCCACTTCACCTGGATGGTACGCTCGCTCTGATTGGATGTCGGCATGCATATTGTGATTTAGAGTTACAATAATAGGCTGTGGTGATGTACAATGGTAACATTGCTACCTGCACAGAGGTCGCCTACAGCAACATCTGACTTTAACAAACTGTGTCTGATTTGTGTCATCCTCCTTCAACAGTAGGTTGTTAACTCAATGCGTTGTCTATGTGGTCAATCAGCGGTGATTTTTGCTTTTTCCTGCTCACCTCTCGCAGTGAAGGGGCAGCTCCCATAACTGTATCTCGGTTTGTCCAACAGAAAGCATACAAACTACCCTGGCCAGGTAGCTTATTCCAATAGTGCCAACAAACAAATAAATCCTCAAAGTCTGTTTACAAGCCACTACACATTCCCATTGACCTTGAGACTGAGGCGCCCACTCAGACTTCTGAGAAAAGAAAGTGCCAGTGTGGTAACTCAGAGCTGTGTGGTAACTCAGAGCTCAGTGTGGTAACTCAGAGCTGTGTGGTAACTCAGAGCTGTGTGGTAACTCAGAGCTGTGTGGTAACTCAGAGCTCAGTGTGGTAACTCAGAGCTCAGTGTGGTAACTCAGAGCTGTGTGGTAACTCAGAGCTCAGTGTGGTAACTCAGAGCTGTGTGGTAACTCAGAGCTCTGTGTGGTAACTCAGAGCTCAGTGTGGTAACTCAGAGCTCAGTGTGGTAACTCAGAGCTCAGTGTGGTAACTCAGAGCTCAGTGTGGTAACTCAGAGCTCAGTGTGGTAACTCAGAGCTGTGTGGTAACTCAGAGCTGTGTGGTAACTCAGAGCTCAGTGTGGTAACTCAGAGCTGTGTGGTAACTCAGAGCTCAGTGTGGTAACTCAGAGCTCAGTGTGGTAACTCAGAGCTGTGTGGTAACTCAGAGCTCAGTGTGGTAACTCAGAGCTGTGTGGTAACTCAGAGCTGTGTGGTAACTCAGAGCTGTGTGGTAACTCAGAGCTCAGTGTGGTAACTCAGAGCTCAGTGTGGTAACTCAGAGCTGTGTGGTAACTCAGAGCTGTGTGGTAACTCAGAGCTCAGTGTGCCGCGTGTAGGAAGGGTTTGTCGGAGAGGGCTGATGGAGACGGAGGTTAAGACTGTCTGCTGAACACTTTCCCCCCGCTGAGCCAGTCTATTGCAGCCTGTGGGTTGGTGCAAAGAAATATCAACAGGTTGATCAAAAATTCACCACCCCGCATGTGGATTTGTTCATTTGCTCTCACTATTGCAGAAGAGAACCTAGCCAGGCTAGTTGGTATGTGCTAATTGCTGGACAAACCAAGACACAGCAAAGGGAGCTGCTGAACGCTAGTTTGGAATATAATGGATGTCAATGGATTGCCAATCGGGGCTCAATTGTGGAATGTGCATACACCTCAAGAGGGGATGAGCAAAAAACTAATCATAGCGTATTTACATCTTGTAATGTCAAGAACCGACCAAATCCTTTCAGATTTATCATTGTCTAGCCTAGGTTGTTAACTTTACAACCTTGACTTGAATGGAGAGTAATAGAAATGAGACATAGATAGATAGATAGATAGATAGATAGATAGATAGATAGATCTAAGCCTTCACATTTCAGGAGGCTCTGATATAGACATTAATGGGTTTTCACGTTACACAAGTCTGTAGTTTTTATCAAACATGTGTACTGAATACATTTCTGCCAGCAGTGTCCATTGCACAACTGTTATACACAATCTATTTTTCATCATACCATCATTCCATTCATCTCCCCCCGAACACCATGATGACCTTTGTTTCCTGTAAACCAGTCCCAGCTGCAGGGGGGGCAGGCGTCCCTCTGTAGCGCCCACTTCCAGCCCCCCTCTGGGACGCTGGACCCCCACGCCACCATGGACATCACCGTGGAGTTCACCACGCACACAGACGTGGGTACACCGTGTCATTCAGACTGTCAGTACAGTGTCATTCAGACTGTCAGTACACAGTGTCATTCCGACTGTCAGTACAGTGTCATTCAGACTGTCAGTACA
>JAXIVH010000009.1:11606806-11626806 GCA_036785325.1 Urophycis tenuis | reverse complement strand
CTGCGAGTTTCTGCAGTACTTATTGACCACGTACCAGCATGGCGTCTGACCAATCACAATGGTTGCATGGCAACACCTTCCGACCCATCACTGCAAACTGTCGGTCTGTACGCTGCAGTATCCCACTCTCAATGCCCATCCCCTTCCACAGATGTCTGTGCGGGACTTTGACGTCAGCCAGACGGTGGTGCTGAAGAACCGTCTGCAGATGCCCCTGTCCTTCAGGCTGGGCACCCTGCCTCCCTTCTCCGTGCTCCACCCCCAGCCCCGCGCCCGCACCAGCAGCTCCAGCAACCCCCCCACCAGCGATGGACAACCCCTGCTGCTGCAGCCCCAGCACAACCTGAAGGTCTGATGTCACAACACATTTGCAACCCTCCCCACCCCCCCACGCCCCTACTGACCAGAAGGCTGATCTGGGAAGACACACCCGGCATGTGTGATGTCACTCTATGGTAGATTTAGAAATGACTTCTAATGGCTAATCAACACCTGCTGGGTAAATAGTGGCACTTTGAGCTACATGTAGGATCCATGTTAAGGATCCCTAATCACCCCTGCACTCCTGCACTGTTCCTTTACTTGGATTCATGGTGGTTCCTCTCTGTCTTGTGATTGGCAGGTTAAGGTGTCCTTTCACTGCTCGCTGTCCCTATTGGAGCAGACCCATCTGGAGGAAGCCCCACCCACACCTGCTCCACCTGTCTCACCTGTCTCCCCTGTCCGGGGGGGCAGTCAGAAGAGGACCCTGGTTTTCCGGCAGGATCTCGTTATTCGCTATAGCAACAACAGCCTCCAGGTGAGCGACGACAGGAAGGATCTCTACGGTCGCTATGGTGATTGTGAAGCAGTAGGGCGTGAGATGTTTCTTGTCACTCAGTGTTGATGTGTTGGTATTCATATACATAGATCTTTTGAATCAATCAATATTCACCTGATAAATGTGAAATGAACGTAGATCTGATGTGTGTAATAACACACTACTTCCCAAATGTGATTGGAGCCAGTGGAGATTGCGAAAGCAACAATATACAACAACCTTCCCTAAATCCCAAGCAAAGTGTTTGTTTACCAGACGTCAGCGAGAACACATTTTTTAAAATGTGACCGTGGACTGGGTCAAGCTCAAACAGAGGGCTTCAGTTTCCCAATTAAACAGAACCTGACATAATGTTCTGGATCTTTGGACTTGAAGATAAACATTGAGATGACGACATGTGACCCATAAAACCACCGGGTTCAAACACCTCATCCATTGGAAGGCATCGTGAGGCAGACACAGCAGAACAACATCCAATGGTCACATGTCCTGTGTGGTTTGTGTGGTGTAGATGGTTCCTCTGCTGGCGTGTGTGGACGTGGCCGGGCTCAGCCTGTCCAGGGACACTGTTGACTTTGGCCTGTGCTACGTGGGTCAGACCAGGCTGGCCCACGTCTCCCTGCTCAGCCATGGCTCCCGCAGCTACTGGAGGGCTGTCATTGGTAATCACCTGCACCGCGGGGGCTTTCATAAATGCGCATTGATTCAGTTTACTCTTCCTCTCTCACTTTTTCCTCCATCTCTTACATTTTGTCTTTCAAATGTTTCTCCATCTCTCTCACACGCTCTCTCCCAGCCTCTCGATTTGTATTTAGACGACCATGACTAAAGGGTGCCTTTGTGTGTGTGTGTGTGTGTGTGTGTATGTGCACGTGTGCATGCATGTGTTTAGAATCCAGGGAGGAGGACTCCCATGTGTTCAGCGTGAGCCCTGAGTGTGGGGTCCTCAGGGGCCTGCAGCCGACAGACTCCAGCAGGGGCCTGCAGCATCTGGAGATCTGCTTCAAAGCCAGGTAGTGCACCTCAACATGTAGCACAGTACAGCACTGAAACCCAACCTAGATGGACTGCATCATGGGAAGGACAACAGGAAAATGTATCCAGTTGAATGAAAGGTATATTCTTTAATAGGATGTCACTGTTTTCTCATGTCCTGCCGCTCCAGTGAAGCCAGGGAGTTCAGAGCCACATTGACCATCCAGGGTGCTCTGATCAAGCCCAGTCTGAGGCTCTGTCTCTGGGGCACAGGGGGCTACGATGAGGCCCTGGGAACCAGCCTGCTATCCTTCTGATAACACGTCTCCTTTTAGACCTCCTGCTTTTTTATACTCCTTTTTATGTTCCTTTAATAACCAGAAAATAAAATGACACTGTTCCAACAATTAGTCTGTAACTATCTCCTATTATTCTTTATTACAGTCAATTACTTTCTGTGCATAAGAAAATCAGTGAATTGTTATCACTGATCATTGTTAACACATTGTTCATCTGTGCTTGGTCCCACGTCATCACTATCACATTCATTTCAGTATTTCTCATTAGGCTGGATTAAACACTTTCTTCAAACGCCTGTTAAAACATCATTTACAGTGACCTGATCTGATAGCGCCATGTAAAAAAATCAGAGTCACTTTAGATTAAATCTCTCATGTCAAAGATTAGAGTTATTCTAGTTGACCAAAGTGCAATTTGCAGGGCGTTCGTGTTTAACTGTCTTCGGCCATTCAGAAAGTACATAACAGGGCACTCCAACTTCGACTCAATATGATTGATGAGGTGAAGAATTCCTGGACTGCCTTCCTGAGGACTTCCTCTAAGGCCCGGGATACTCAATGACTGCTGCAGCTCCCATCCCGGTCCCAATGCACATAGAGACCACACCGAGCCCCCTGTTAATACAGACATGGAGATCAGCAACACAGACACCAGGAAACAAGGGAGGAATACATTGAAGCTGTTGGTTCGTTGTGAGAGTCACACACTGTTGAGTCAGTGGCACACTGCACACACGAGACACCGACGCGCCAACGGGCTTCCAGTTGAGTGTTTGTACATTTCACACTTTCAGACTCACAGCCAGAGATGACAGGTCTCTGGTAATTTCATCCATCACTTTCCCCCCTACCGCCCCTTTTCAGTGTTGTTGTCAAGAATTGGCAACCGTGTAAAATGCCACAGGGTACAAAATGTAAATTCACAATTTGACCTATTTAGAAATGGATTCAATATTTACAGAAGGGAAGCAAACCGAAAAACACTTATTTCCCCACAGGTCACATAGTCTGATTTGTAATATCTAAAGTCTGATTTTTAATATCTAAAGTCTGATTTGTAATATCTAAAGTCTGATTTGTAATATCTAAAGTCTGATTTGTAATATCTAAAGTCTGATTTGTAATATCCAAAGGCTGATGGCAGACCAGCTCATGGGGCGACGGTGGCTCAGTGGACAGAGCGGGTCGTCCACCAACCGTAGGGTCGGCGGTTCGATCCCCTCGATTCCCCTCCTCCAACTGTCCACATGTCGAAGTGTCCTTAAGCAAGACACTGAACCCCAACTTGCTCCCCGGGCACTGAACCTAGCAGCCCCACTGCTCCAATGTACCATAGGATGGGTCAAATGCAGAGAACACATTTCGTTCCCATATCTAACAAATACTGGGAATGACTCAAATTGAATCTAATCTCAAGTCTGGGTGAGCGGGGCCATTCCCCTCTCTTTCGCCTCCCTTCAGACGGGTGCGTTCATGGCCCGAGGTCAACGGGAGACGTGGAGGTGACACCCAGCACCCCGAGCCTCACCTCTTCCCCCGGCGCTGGAGCTGGTTGAGGAGGGTGACCACCTGGCGGGCCCCGGTGCAGCCCAGGGGGTGCCCCATGGCGATGGCTCCTCCGTTGGGGTTCACCCTGTCCAACGGGATGCCCAGCTTCTCCACACAGTACACAGCCTAAACAAACACAGGGAGGACAGGACAACAAGACTATACAAATATACATTATGCAGTGTCTCATATACTGTGTCTACAATCATAGAGTCAGCTCGTCTTACAAACAAACTGACACCTCAACACAACAAAATAGATGACATATGACCGATAAAGGGTCTATAATAAATACAACCTTACATAATTGGATACATAAACAATGCAATAAAATAAGCTTTGCTGTAGAGTTAAAAAAAAAAAAAGAATTAAAATGTATTTTGGCATATTTCACCTGACTTGCAAAAGCTTCATTTATTTCAAAGATGTCAATATCAGCAACGTTCAGCCCTAAGGAGACAAAAAATGAGTTAGTTAATTCCTTGAGTGTTTTTTTTTTCAAATAAACAGACAAAGTAAGATAATTCTCAAAGACCGGAAAGCATTTTAATTATAAAATTGCATGGGCAAGAGTTCCCTCTGTGAGGGTATTCCCTAATCAAGCTTTTGAAATGGCTCTGGTAATGAAAAGACCCCCTGTGTAGTGTGTGGGAATTATACAAGCATATCCTCTCATCAAATCATCCCCATCAATATGGGCATTGTGCAAGCACATTGAATCAAATACCTCGACAGACATTTACATTTACATTTAGGGCATTTAGCAGACACTTTTTTCCAAAGAGACTTGCGAAAAGTGCATTTGTCAGAAGAAGGTGAAACATTACATTGCTGTTAATACAGTAAGAAAGTCACCAGAACAAGTTTCAAGCATTTCAATTGCTAGATTAACCATTGCTAGTATCCAACATCTCTGGCTAAGTGTCAAGTTACAAAGAGCAATTATTACGTGCCAAGACGTACAACATACAAGAGCCTGAGGGGAGGAGGGGGGGTCGGTACAGGATAGATGTTAAGCAGGCTTCAGGTGAACTCTCCAGCCTCACACTCCAGCCATGTCATTGGTACAGTGAACTGGTTGGGACCTTGTGGACCTTGTGGTCTTTATTTGTCATTCCCATGTGACATGGGAACGTTCTCTGCGGAAATTCGTTCTCTGCATTTGACCCATCCTATTATACATAGGAGCAGTGGGCTGCTATGATCAGCGCCCGGGGAGCAAGTTGGGGTTCAGGGTTCAGTGTCTTGCTCAAGGACACTTCGACATGTAGACTGTTTTGGAAGTGGGGATCACAGGGATCGAACCCCCAACCCTACGGTTAGTGGACGACCACTAACCACCCGCTCTACCCACTGAGCTACATGCCGCCCCATTTGAAGAGAGGAGCGGTCTGATCCATATCTGATTCAGAGTTCTATGTCCATGGTAACGACCCAGGACAACCTTTAGCACCGTGTATGAGCGATGTTGTATGTGAGATGTGCCAGACACCGCTACACTGAGACGCTTACTCCTCGCTCTGATGCGGACATCAACATAATCCGCTGCTCAGACTGAGCTCCACACATCCACACACACCGTGGCCTTACACCATCAGGGCCTGAGAAGCTGGACCCTCTCCCAGACACCGCATCTCCCCGCTGCCCACACACTTCATCCACACACACCTCTGGTGTGCCATGGTCGGGACAGCCATGCATCGTATACTAACTCTTTCTCTGTACTTTGTTTTTATTATTAGTGTGTGTGTGTGTGTGTGTGGGGGGGGGGGGGGGGTAATTGTATGTATTGGGTCTTATTTTTATTTCTCAAATTGCATGTTTTTATGTTCCCAAATCTCACTGTTAAATGTTTGTTTTATGTAAAGCAGATTGAGTTGCCATTGTGTATGAAATGCGCTATACAAATCAAACTGCCTTGCCTTGCCTTGCCTAAAAGGCACTTCGGCGTCACAAAAACTGTTACCTGAGTGGAACGTGAAAAAAACGTAGCATTTTACTCCTGTTTTCTCAAAATGATGGTCCTATTTCAGTAACGGTGATGAAAAGGCATTTTCAGTCGTTTTTATGACATTTAACCCAAGAGGGTTAAATGAAATAGGCATATAAGCAGGGTCCAGTATCTGGAGACTGGGTCCAGTATCTGGAGACTGGGTCCAGTATCTGGAGACTGAGTCCAGTATCTGGAGACAGGGTCCAGTATCTGTAGACTGAGTCTAGTATCTGGAGACAGGGTCCAGTATCTGTAGACTGGGTCCAGTATCTGGAGACTGGGTCCAGTATCTGGAGACAGGGTCCAGTATCTGGAGACTGGGTCCAGTATCTGGAGACTGAGTCCAGTATCTGGAGACTGGGTCCAGTATCTGGAGACAGGGTCCAGTGACATGCTTGCCCCGCCCCCTCTCACCACACTGCCCCAGCGCTGCGGGGATGGCGTAGGCGGGGCCGACGCCCATCACGTCGGGGGGCACGCCCACCACAGCGCTGGCTCTCAGGACCCCCAGCACCGGCAGACCCAGAGCCTCCACCGCCGAGCGGCGGCCCAGCAGCACCGCCGCTGCCCCGTCACTCACCTGGCTGGAGTTACCTGGAGGAAGAGGAGGAAGAGGAGGAAGAGCAGGACCAAGAGGACCATAGTGTCCCATTCAAGCAGGGATTAATGATGATAACACTGGGAACACTACGAGGGTTCATGAACTAACCATGACACGTTAACTACTAAGTAAATACTACTAGTAGTAGTAGTAGTAATAGTAAACTAACAGTTAACTAATGGTCTAGTAATCATTTACTAATGGCGTTCATGATAACTAAGTTACTAATATACACATTATTAACCCTAAAACCTACATTAAAAATGTTTAGTAATGCTTATTGCATGAACTTATGATTAATGATTAATTAATGTACACTTATGGTAAAGCATTACCAAATCATTCATCATAAATCTGAATTATGATGAATAACAGTGTTTTAAGAAATGAGTTCAAAGTTCAAGTTCAAAAAGTATGATTTAATTTCTGTTAAACGTCTTTCATTGGTTAATTTCTATGAAATATGAAATGAAATATTTCAAAGAAATTAACCAATGAAAGATGTTCAACAGAAATTAAATCCTACTTTTCATATCATACCGATTGCTTTTGTCAGTTGGATTTTTTTGGCAGCCATTGCCAAAAAAACACAACTGACAGAAGTAAAGGGTTAAACCTGCTGTCCGCCACGCCGCCGCCGCCGCCATCCCAGCGTGAGGCGGCGTGGCGTCTGAGGAGGACGTACCGGCCGTGGTGCTGCCGTCGGGTCGGAACGCCGGCCGCAGCTTCCCCAGGCCGGCCAGCGTGGTGGCGGCCCGGACGCCCTCGTCCCGGACCACCGTCACCACGCGCTCCCGGCCCTCGGCGTCCGTCAGCGTGGTGGTCACCGGGACGATCTCCCGCTCAAACAGGCCGCTCCTCTGCGCCCGGTCAGCCCTGCCAAGGGGGGAGAGGTCAGAACAGGCAGCTCTGGAGGAGGGAGCCATAGTGGTGGTGGTGGTGGTGGTGGAGCCAATGGCTGGGGGAATACTCCCTCATGATTGGTTACTTTTGATGTGAGCTAACAGCAAAGGCATCCTGCTTCTCCCTGGAGATTCCATATCTCTCAGCCACATTCTCCGAGGTGATGCTGCAATGTTACACACGCACGCGCACACACACACACACGCACACACACACACACACACACACACACGCACACGCACACGCACACGCACGCGCACACACGCACACGCACACGCACACACACACACACACGCACACGCACACTCACACGCACACGCACACGCACACACACGCACACGCATACGCACACACACACACACACACACACACACACACAATAACCATGATTGCCTATTGATTGCTCTTGAACATTTGTCTTAGAAGATGTTTGTGTTTCCAGACCCTTTAGAAACCCAACGTCTTACAAGAAAAATGTCCAAATCAAATATCCAATTAATGTGTATTGCCCTCTGGTAGCCAGTTCTACTGCCTGCACTGGGCTGTGACTGTGAAGCAGAAACAAATTTGTTTTGTGTGGAACCAATCTGAGATGAGTGGGACATGATGTGTACTATTCTAATGGTCTGTTGTTGTCTGTTTGGTGTTGTAATACAAACAAGAAACATGAAATGACTGTGACTACTACCATTACGTAGATATTTGCTACGGTTTAGACAATTGTTCTAAAACACACATTTCATATGAGAACTAAAAAGATGATTTAAATACTAATGTAACAGCCAATCAAAGACTTGGGTATACATTTAAGCATCGTTAATAATACCTTAATTTCAATCAAGTGATCCTTAACATATTGATTTCAGTGATTGTTAATACATATATTTAAATTAGGTCATTATTAATAACATAGATTTTGATCTGATGATGGTTAACAATACATATATATATATATATTTCAATCATGTGATTGTTAAGACATTGGAGGTAGGCCTTTAAGGGCCCTCACCCCATTGGAATGATGCAGTCCCTGGCCTTGTCACAGTCCATCAGCCTGGAGCTCACATCCCCAGGGCTGCCCATGGACTGCAGCGACATGCTCTCCACCCTGGAACAAGGACAGCCATCACAGGCAACAAAGACAATCATTATGGAGTCAAGTCAACAGTTACAGGAATCAAGGACTTCAGATCTCCTTACCCGCAAGCAAGGCCCAGGTTAATGGAGCCATTCTTAATCGCTCCTGGAGACAGAATATTAGATATTTATTGTTTCGTTTTTTTTATTTATTTATTATATTTCAGTGACAATAGGTAGATATTGAGCCTCTGAGATGGATAACCTGCGATGTTGAACAGCGCTTGTAATCCAGAAGAGCACTGTCTGTTGACAGTGTACACAGGCACCGTCTCTGGAAACTCACTGCAGCAGATAAGACAGAAAAGCAGTAAAGTCAGTAAACACTATGGTAAACACAGCAATGGGAAGGGTTGGTAGTGCTCTTCGGGGTTCACCGTAATGACCCTAGTAATGTCACCTGAGAAAGTGTGCTATTCTGGCCATCACAGCACCTGCTCCGGGCTGGAGCACATTGCCTGCAAGGGTAATACATGCAGGGGCATTGGTGAGCGTCAGAAGACATTTACAACGCATGCCGCCTTATGATTAAAATATCTATAACTACTCCTTTTACCAACACAGACGTCCCCGAGTTTATTGGGGGACAGTCCCACGTCGGTCATGACGGCTTTCATCACTGCGCTGAGAAGTTCATCAGGAGTTGTGTCCTGTGTGGTAGGGGGGACGCAATCTCAAACTCTATCATGGTATTTAATACAGTATAATGTAATATAATATACCGACTACATGCACACAACGCAATACAAAGCATCTGGTTTGTAGTTTTGAACACATTAACATCGGACAACACGAGTGGATTTACATGCAAGTATTGCAACAACTGGACAATTTCAAAGGGCAATAGGGGAAAGTTTACGCAGACAAAGCGGTTTGCATACACGTAAAACGACCATACCTTGAATGAACCTCTTTTAGCTTTTCCAATGGCCGTCCTCCGTCCATGCACGATAACAATATCATCTGGGGTTGAGCCTGAAGCTTTTGCGCCACATTGAGAGTTATGTACATTTCTGTATCCAACTTCAGAAGTGTATGAAGGCGACAGATGGCCGAGTATGACTTTAACTCTATGCATTGTGAAATTGTCAGTAAGTAGAGTAAATACACTGGCAAACAGTAAGCAGCCCTAATGAATTAAAAATAACGTCTGAAGTCTGAAAGAAAGACTTCAGAAAGACTCCTGAAAGATGTGGCCTGACGATGATATAGACTGTGCAGACATGTCAGCCTATCTGATCAGCTGGGCTTTTCCTGGTTGTTGTTCAACTGAACACAAACAGTTAAGGCAAGAACCGAGGGACATAATTCTAGAGTGGGACTCATGGCTGATTATTATTATTATTGTGATCATCAAAAGCATACACTCATCACCTTGAGGCTACAAACTTAATTTAAAAAGCATATCAGATTAAGTATAGACTGCATGCAATTTTATTTAAAAAAAACAAAAAAACAAATGTATACGACTTCCACTCTCTGTGTTATGCCGTGTATGAAGAGCAGACATCCTGTAATGGCCAACGTGTCCAGGAGGAGGGAGCAGACCCCAGCGTTTACGCAGCGCTCCGCCAGGCGTGCAGAGAACGCGTCACCGCTTCCTGGACAAAACGTCGCTGCTGACGTCACAGCCTCTGGTGCACGGAACAACTCGCAGCTCTCCACTGTAGTGAGGCGACACGCACAGCGGACGGGAGCGATCGGGAGAGGAAAACTTTATTCTAAACACGTTGTGTGCAATCGATACCGATCGGTGAACGCGCTCGACCCTGTGGATTATATGCAAACTGTGTGGGATACATCATTTGGATGTGTTTGGAGTGCAAGTTGTAAAGAAACTGTAGGCCGATGTTGCAATTTATGCTCTCCATAACTGAGCGCATTTTCCGGATATTGTAAGCTACTGTTTTGAGAATATTTTCCTACATTAATCGGATCTTCAACCAAGTCAACGGCTTCTATTGGATCATCGCGGCGATTTGTTCTGTAAATAAAACTAAGTATCCCTCAACTCGCGTTTCCTAAAGAAGAATGAAGAGAGGAATATTCTGGTAAGTGTGTAAATTCGTGATGTTTAATTGTTGTGAAATTGTGAAGAGCATTGTCTTAATTCAGTGCAACATATTTCTTAGTTGGACAAAAGTGCTAAATGGTATACCGAATCTCCTATTTCTAAATGATACTTCATAAGTTGCAATAGGCTATCCGCACTGAGGCTTATCAAATGGGCCTTAAAGCGCATCCTGGATGTACAATCAAATGTGTCATGTTCATGAACAGACCAAGAGTGTACAAGCATTCCCTTAATAAAATAGCATTTATATTATGCATTATAGGCTACTACGATGTAATATCTTATACTACATGATATAGAGGTTTTCTTTGTATATCTGTTCTTTTTCTATATTGTTTTATGAATGGCAATGATGTTGCTCACCATATATTTTTTTGCTAGAAAGTGAAATTGTTTGCTTGGAGTAACTTTACTGCAAGTGGGGTATTCCCTCACAGTGATAACGGACGAGGTTACAAACCCCAGACACATGTTTCAGGCGGATACGACTTGAGATTGGAAAACAACCCAGCGTTAGGGTTGTTTTGCTATGAATCATTGTTTGCTTAGAGAGCCGAGTTATTGTTGTGTTTGCAGGTCATTAATAGGGGATTTTAGTTTCGTTAGTACATGTGTTGAGTCAGTGTCTTCAATCGTTGTCCCGTATAGGGTTTAAGATCAAGCCTTGAAACCAGGTCTAACTAAGCCTACCTTGAGTTCCAACTCTATCCAATCTTCCCAGAGACATTTAGAGCTTCTAAGACAGCTTGTAACTTGTGGCCGTCATCACTGGAAGTCACATCATCATGACACGCCGGCAGCTATTGCTGCTCCTGGTGGATCATGAAGTCATGGGAGACTTGCCCCCATCAGCACAACAACGTTCCCTGGAGATGTTGCAAGTTCTCTTCCATAAAAAACTAAACAAACCCAGAGGCCTTGTGGTGCCGGACAGACTAGGGATGGGGTGGAGTCAAAGTGTCAAGACACCAAGCCCCGCCCCACTGATACCGCAAAGCCCTCCCATTTGAGCTGATAACACGGCCGTGGTGTTTCCACAATGTATAGCAACCACCGCCACCATCCACGGGAACGCCAGCCTGCACTGCCTACACACACACACACACACACACACACACACACGCACACGCACACGCACACGCACACACACACACACACCCCAGACACACAGTCTGGTGTCTCTCTGCTCACGCAGCCTTGTGGAGTGGAGTGTGTGTTGCTGTGCGGTGTTGGGTTGGTATCTTCTCAGTGTGTGTTGCTGTGCGGTGTTGGGTTGGTATCTTCTCAGTGTGTGTTGCTGTGCGGTGTTGGGTTGGTATCTTCTCAGTGTGTGTTGCTGTGCGGTGTTGGGTTAGTATCTTCTCAGTGTGTGTTGACAGAGAAGTGGCGACAAGATGTCTCACTTAACAGTGCAGAAAGGAGAAAAGCCCCAACTGAAGCTCAGTGGTTCAACACACAACCCTGTTCTCAGCGCTAGACTTGGTTTTGTTTTCCCTCCATATGTTTATCCTTGCTCTGGCTCAGCTCACGCAGGCAATATTCCAGCCAGGAGTTGCAGGCTCTCTCTGCCTCTCCAGCCCACACATGGAAACCTGGTAGTCATGGTCATGATATAATTCGTCTTAATGTCCTGTCGCGGCATCTATTCCAGCAACACAAATAATCATGTTGGTGGCTGGATTTAGACACAATATAATCATTCTCCTCCAGCCGTCCTCGCCACTGAAATATCACCAGAGGAAATGTTTGGGTGTGAATCTCCATGGCGACTGCATTAGCGGCGACTTTCTGTGTGTGCACATGTGTGTCATCTGCGCCAGATTTCGCTTCCTCCTGTAATCACAGAAGTCGGCCCTTTCCACCCGCCCCCGAGAAACCCAGACGCCCACTGGGCAATGCGAGGCCTTTGGGGGGGGGGTCAAAGGTCACGATGAGTCACACATAGCCGCAGGTCTCCCTGGCTTCCTCGCAGTGTGGGTTGAGTGTGTTGTGGTGGTGCTGTTTACGTTCCTAGGCAGCGCAGACTTTACGCACGGTGTGAGAAAGTGTACTCTACAGTACAGCAAACAGCCCTATGAAAATACCATTCCTCTCTTCTTTGTCTGAGGGAGTGAAAGGATTCAGAGTGAGGATAAAGCCAGGTCATGTCCAGAATAGAACATAGTATACAAGCAGGCCTGAAGCTTCACAAACTGGCCACTATGATTGATACAAAAATCTTTTTTTTTGTTTTTTAATCATATTAATATTTACACCACAATAAATTAGATTCTTCACTGCAGATACAGATACGGTGATTAAGCTTGGCTCGAATGTATTTTGAATGCACTGACTTGTTAATATTAGACTAAGACATAAAGCTTTAGAGCCCGGGGCGGCTGGCATGGCAGACAGTCTCTGGGGAGGTAAGGGGGGTCTTGGCATTCCCCAAACGCACCATCACAGTTACTTCTGCACTAAAAATAGCACCATTGGTCCTGCCAGTTGTCTTTTTTTCCTTCCAATTGCTTTTACTTGCACTGAAATACATGTTTGGAATTCTACTTCTTCAAGCGGTTCTTTGTGCGGGTTTGTGTTTTGCGGCCTTGATGGATAGACTGCTGATACATCAGCTATTTCTGGCGCTGGGAGAGGAAGTGACCACCATCGCCGCTATACGCTACCACAGTGGCCACCCCCCCCCCCCCACCTTTAGCCGCCCGAAACAGGATTCAGTACGTCTATTGGTGCTCCACAAGGCTGCCTTCTGAGGAGGAGGAGGAGGAGGAGGAGGAAGAGGAGTAGTAGGAGGAGGAGGAGGAAGAGGAGGAGGAGGAGGAGGAGGAGTAGTGCGTTAAAGGAACCTCTGCGCTGGTCAGCAGCACGTCAACACAGTGATGGAACAGCGCGGCCCTCAGGCCCCGTGGCTCTGCTCCCCTCTCAGGAGAGAGTCTGACTTGATGCATGGCGGTACGGGGGGAGGAGGGGCTGGCAGGCAACTCTATTATCTGTCCATTTCCGCGGTTTGGCGCTCGTGTTTGCGTTGCGGATGACAACGGTAGATGGATCTACTGATGCAGCTTCATATTATTGGACTATCAGCAGAAGTGATGAGTGATGCGACCGTTCCTTTGGTCTCCAGTGGTTACAGAGGCTAACCACAGATTCATCCATCAAGAGCGTCTTAATGTCACGTGCTTGGCCAGGGACGCAGCGTGATCCGGAGGCAGAGAGGGGGGGGAGAAGAGAACCAAGAACCAGCCTTCTAATTGTTTGTGCAAGTAAAAGCTAATACAAAAAAATGAATTGCTGGACCAATAGGGCTTTTATTTTGGTGCATAAATAATTTACCACTCTCTCTCTGTCTCTCTCTCTTTCTCTCTCTCTAATGAGAGGAAGAATCAGTCATTAAATTGTTTGTGCTTTAATTTGCCACTACACTGCACTACAATGGTGCAAAATAGGGTTGGAAGCTCCATTCAAGCTCCGCTCCATTCTAAATAGAGGGCTGGAATACAGTGTATATCAGGAGAGGAACCGTGGGAGCGCTAAGCTAACGCGCACACTAGGGGATGCTAAATCTGGCAGCAAAACTCCTGGAAGAATGTTTTCTAGAGCACGCAGAGCCAAGGTTATGGTGGAGGCACGGCTGAGCCCCTCACAGTAAGGGGTCCACACACAAGTAGACACACACACACACACACACACACACACACACACACACACACACACACACACACACACACACACACACACACACACACATACCTGCAAAGGTAAAGACACATATCCAAAGGCAGACACACACACACACACACACACAGACACAGACACACACACACACACACACACACACACACACACACACACACACACACACACACACACACACACACACACACACGCACACACACATTCACACACATCTGCAAGGCACAGGCAGACACTCATACACGCAAGGGCAAACATGTGTTCACACAGACACACACACACACACACACACACACTCCTCTCCCTCTTTCTCGGATGCACACACCCACCCCTATGCCTCTCTCTCGCGTTCCTCGTATCTTGAGTACTAGTTTGCTAGCATCAGCCAGCATAAGGTCCCGGACTCAACAAGAAGGGGAGTGTGTCCTGGCTAGCATACACTGTCTGGACCCCCGCCCCCCCCCCCCCCCCCCCCCCACCCCTACCCCTGACCTTTCTAATAGAATGAGTTGCCGGGGCGACAGAGGAACCACCGGGGGGCTTCCTGACCCCTGGTGGTCTGCCGGGTATTGTGTGACAGGCTCGCTAAATATTATGATGTCATCACCCGGTGGCCAGCGATGTCAGAGGTCATGTCATGTGACATCATACAGGCCAATCTGGTTGCTGTTGTTGTTTGTTTTGAATGTTTTTCGGGATCAACCTGCGGCTTCATATTAATTCAGTTGATACCTTGGATGTGTGGGTGTGTGCAATGTGACATTGTATCATAGAGCAGTAATATTCATGTTCCCTCATTCATGTCCATTATAGTATATTACATTTTCTTGAACATACACTGCAACACGGTTGGATCTCTCCTGTCTAATACGTGTTAGTGTTTTTTGGAGACTAGCGATTGGTCAAGATAATGTCTCTGGGTTGTTGTAGTGGATCTGCCCTGATGAAGATGAAGATGAAGATGATGATGAAGAGAGAATGGAAAATACTTGTTGTGAAATGTTCTTCTCCCGAGGGCAGCCAAGCGGAGGGTTTCTCCTTGGGTCTCTGCAGCGATGATGTCATACATGTGGTCATGCTCCTCACTTGGGCTGTTCCTTCTGCTCCTCCTCCTGCTCCCTGGCCCCAGAAGAAGGGGAATTACCCTGAAAGTGACTGCCCCCCCCACCCTCCACCCACAGTTTCCTTAGCAAAAGACGTAATAACAAAGCAGGAAGTGTGTGTGTGTGTGTGTGTGTGTGTGTGTGTGTGTGTGTGTGTGTGTCTGTACGTGTGTGTGTGCGTGTGTGTGCACGTGCACCACTTGCACTCATGGCTGTATGTCCTTCCCAATCACTCCCACCAAAATGAAAGTGTGGGAGTGATTTTTCCTCTTCAGCTCACACTACTTCTCTCACTCTCTCCTCGCTCTCTCTCTCTCTCTCTCTCTCTCTCTCTCTCTCTCCCTCTCTCCCGTCCCACGCACCTCAGACATTCCAGCCCTGCACGTTTCAATTTCCTGTTGTCCATCATCCATACAAACCCTGCCGTAACACAAAAGAAGAGGGGAAGAAAAAAAACCTGAAGGTTTTCGTGAGGCTTGTGAAGTTTCCATCTGAAAAAAAAAACAACAGAAATTGGAGTTTGGGGCGAGTGAATTCTGGATACAGCATAGCGTTAGCATAGCTAGCTCAGACGTAGCATAACCCTTACTCACCCCCTGACTCCCCCCTCCCCCTCCCCCCCCCCCCCCCCCCCCCCCCCCCCCGGGGTGGTCCTCTTATCTCATGTCTTATGTCTACGGACCTCTCTCTTCCTCTGTGAGGAAATGTCCCCACAGAAGCGGGAGATAGCGGCGGCGACGGCGTGGTCATTAGCATAGGATCCCCTGGCGGTCTGGGCTGCCTCGGTGCCAGGGATTGTGGGGCGGTTTGGGCTTGCGATCAGTTAGGGCCCCTGGTAGCCCGGCTCCACGCTGGGTAGACCAGAGGGGCTGGACAGATGGGCAATCTGGTGAGCTGGCTGCGAGACAGTGCAGGGTCTGTGAGTCTGAGTGTGTGTGTGTGTGTGTGTGTGTGTGTGTGTGTGTGTGTGTGTGTGTGTGTGTGTGCGTGTGCGTGTGTGTGTGCGCGCACGCCCATGTGTGTGTGTTTGAGAGAGGGACTGTGTATTTGAGAGAGAGGGAGAGAATGTGTTTCAGAGTGCTTATGTGTGTGAGAGAGAGCGAGAGAGTGTGTTTGAGAGTACGTCTCTGTGTGAGAGAGGGTGTGTGTGTGTGTGTGTGAGAGAGGGTGTGTGTGTGCGAGAGTGCATGTGTGTGGGAGAAAGGGTGTGTGTGTAAGAGGCAGTGTGTGTGTGTTTTTTTCGAGAGCCTGTGTATGTATGTGCACGTGTGCGTGTGTGTGCCTTTGTGCAGTGTGCGTGTGTGAGTGTGAGTGTGTGTGTTTGTGTGTGTGTGTGTGTGTGTGTGTGTGTGTGTGTGTGTGTGTGTGTGTGTGTGTGTGTTTGAGTGTGTGTGTGTGTGTGTGTGTAAGTGTGTGTGTGTGTGTGTGTGTGTGTGAGTGTGAGTGTGAGTGTGTGTGTGTGTGTGTGTGTGTGTGTGTGTGTGTGTGTGTGTGAGTGTGTGTGCAGGCGTGTACGTGTGCAGAATCAGCAGTCTTGGCCAAGTGGTGTGCGAAGGCCGTCTGCAGGGTGGTGGGCTGCTCTTGTCTCGGTCCTCTTCATGTGTTGTAAGCAGCGCAGCCTTCAGTCTCTCGCTCTCCTCCCCACCTTGTGTTTCATCATCCTAACCCTGCGCCGCTGCACTGGAATCCCTGGGATCTCATGAAAATGTATTCATTTCAGGTCAGAATCAGAGCCTGAGCTCTATTGCCAAGTGAGCTTTCATATTCAAGGTTGGATTAGATTCAGCTGTATTGTCATTGTAGTGCAAGTACTTGTATTGAATGCACTTTAGCATCCCACCAAACGTGCAATAAGGCATACATGAAATAAGGTTGGCAGTATAATATTAATATTCAATAAACAAGTGCAATAAAGGGCGGTAGTGCAGAACAGCAGCTCTGCAAAACAGAGTCAATAAACGGCCAGGAACGCATCGCAGGTAACTGTAACACAACGTCAGTGTTTATTCATTAAAGAGACACTTTTATGTGAGGGACTCACAGATACATGACATTAATGAGCGGGTTGGGGTTAGGCGTCTTGCTCCAGGATGCCTACAGCTACAGGTAGAGCGACATGGGAATCGAGATTGAAGTGAATAACGCCCCAGCCAAAACACTGCCCCCCCCCAGATGTTCCAGTCTGCCAGCTGAGTGACATTAACATTGAGAAACCACTGAGTGTTCCCATCATTCAGGTGTATGAATCTCAATCAAACTATGAGGAAAAGTATCAGGGTTTGTTTTGTCCCAGGCTTGTCTGACTGAGATAAAGTCTGTGGTGTTATTTTTGTTTACCAGTGATCTTTAGTGTGTTTGATATCGGGTGTCTCTGTTCCCGAGGCTGTGAATAGCTGAGATGGGCTCCTTTAGATTTTAGTCTCTTGAAAGAAAAGCGTATATGGCCAAACAACAACAGTGTGACTGGGTCTGTGTGTCTGTCGACGCTGGATCGTTTATCTCTGCTGAACAACAGGGGGCAAAACCCACAACACATTCAAACAAACACTAAGTCAATGAACTCAAACTAAAATCAGAGCACACACACACTGAGTGATCGATTGTTCTGGAAGGTGTTTGGTCTCTCTCTGACGTTGGCTTCCTTCCATCTTTGATAACTGTAGTACCATTCTCTCCAAGGCAAGTGGGTCTAAGTGCTAGGACACCAGCAGCCTGCTCAGGAGAATGAGCGTGAGTCTTTAGTGTCTGTCTTTGTGTCTAATACACCATGACGGTGTTGCTACTTAAAGGACTCAGCTTCAAATAGTCCAATTAAGAACCAGGAGAATGTCATTGGCTGCTTGAAGTAGCTTTTTTTTAAATTGTTTGTTGCTGTTTCTCTTCTACTTGATATCATTGTTATCTTTACATTTTGACTGCTAACGTCCTGCTAATTTAGCTCTGTTATTATTATGTCAGGAAGTCAGGAAGATGATCCAAGGTGCTGCAGTCAGAGACCTCCAGGTAGTAGGTCGTAAGGTCGTAAGGTCGTTAGGTCGTTAGGTCGTTAGGTCGCAGCCTACTGTAATTTCCCTTGTTTTTGGTGTCTTTTGAAGATTCAGAAAGGATGAAGTGCATTGGAGTTTGATGATGTTTTGGGCACACCATAACTTCCTGGTTTAGACAATAAATGCCCCCCCTAATTTTTCGTCAACAGCTCAGAGTTTTCTAATTAACATAACATGAAGGCACAGTGGACTTTGCCAGGTAGTAAAAAAAGATCTTCCCACTTGACGAGCTCACAGCCACATAAAAAAGTAATTAGTTTTCATTGACATAAAGAGACTCAGAAGACTCCCGTGTCATTTGACGTAGTAGTTAAACACCTGCTTGTTGCTCACTGGATCCTTATTGCTCTGTGGAGCAGGCTGCCGTCATTATTCACTAGTCAGTCGTTGGGTTCATCTTGACACCAAGGATCCTCGGCCTTCTTCTGCATGAGTTGCCTGCAGTGTTTACCTGGCAGTATACAGTTTGACAAATACCTGTTGTTACCGTTTGCTGACAAACCTCAAGGACAAGCACACGCTTCTACAACATTCAAACTCTGTGAAGTAGCTTTTGTTCACCAGGGCCGGGGCTCTGAGAGTGTGGCTCGCCAATGTTGCAGGTTAGAAATCATTGATGTGGTTAACCATTTATTGTCATACCTATGCTCTAAGTAGTCCTCAGGGGAACAGACATTCCTGGATGGTTTCTGGCGTGACATAAGCGAGTTATGTGCGGCCATTTTGGAGAAAAAAAATTGGATTTTGAATTCTTATGTTTTGTGCTCCGTCTCTGTCTCAGGCTGAAGACTTAACCAGTCCACAGAAACTGAGCTCGTGCTCCAGTTCAACAGGGCCACTTCCTGATGATGACAGTAAACATGGGTAAGTATCAGGACCCACGCACACTCACACACACCCACATATGAATGGCTGAATGCTCCCACATACGCATACTGTAGATATCTATTTGTGTATCTGTGTTCTATTTTTGACATACCTCATTCGCATACGCTGTCTCGCGTGCGTGCGCACACACACACGCACACACACACACACACACACGCACACACACACACACACGCACGCACACACACACACACACACACACACACACATACATGTGACACTTCCTCCAGAAGGAACACTATATGCAGGCACAGCTTTGAGTGTGAGAAAAATAAATGTGTGTAAGTCAGGGGGAGAGGGAGGGAGAGAGACAGAGAGAAAGAGGAAACGTGTTGATAGAGATGTTAACAGTTCTATAGTCACCAGATGGTGCGTTTTGAAGCAAGTTGTTTTGTTATTTCTTGTTACCTTAGTTTTCCTCCCAACAGTTTTGTTGTCTAGTTGCGGTTTTGTCAAATAAAGATGACACAGATAATCCTGAATTAAAAATATTCAGGTTGGCTGTGCTCATTACAATGCAGCTTATCTATCATATTCCCTCATTTCAACCATGAGAACTTAGGCGTGCACTAGTTTATTAGTGTGTGTGCGTGTGTGTGTGTGTGTGTGTGTGCGTGTGTGTGTGTGTGCGTGTGTGCATGCATGCGTGCATGTGTGTGTGTGCGTGTGCGTGCTTGTCTTTGTGTGTGTGTGTGTGTTGTGTGTGTTTGTCCCTGCACGTGCATTCCTGCGTGGATTCTGGTATCGGAGTGGAAGGAGTTGTAATTTATTTACTTGAAAAACCAAAGGCACTTTATTATTCATGGTGTGTCACACACTTCTGGCTGGCTGCTGTTGTTGTTGACCAGAGACTCATTGTCTCTGGTCTGAAGGGAAGGGCTTTCTGTTTTTTTACTCTTCACTGTGTTTACAGATGAGGGTC
>JAXIVH010000009.1:11573880-11606606 GCA_036785325.1 Urophycis tenuis | reverse complement strand
AAGTCTTGCCACCAAATCAACCACAAAAGGGTTTGTTAAAAGCACGACGCATCGCAACCAGACAGGACACATTTAAAATCCATTTACATAGGAACACAGCAGAAGCTAAATGCCATTTAGAGCAGCCTCAGGTACTCAATGGGGAGGAATGAATCAGGGTTACATATACAGATATAAAGGGCTGTACGCTGGGGCAGCAGGCTGCTTTCACAAAGTGTCTGTCCTTAATGATTAAGATATTTTATGCAACGGGGACAATTATTTAGTTTATGTATTGAAGCTTTATTTATTATTATTATATTATCATTGAGATTGCCAAAGTCTCTAACAACAGCATCTTCGCCAAGCTAGGCAGCTGCCATTTGTCACTGTTCTATCTATCTGTCTGTCCTGTCTGTCTGTCTGTCTGTCTGTCTGTCTGTCTGTCTGTCCGTCCGTCCGTCTGTCTCTGTCTATCTATCCTATCTCTCTATCTCTCTATCTATATATGTATCTCTGGGTTTATTACTGGGTTTGCAGGTTGTTGATTATGGCAGTGTAGTAGTTTAGCCTGGTGTTATTAACTTCAATTAAAAACAACAGGTCACTCATTTCACTCCCCTTGCACCCTTTGTTACCACTGCCTTTATGAGCGTGTGTCCGACTTAGGTCCCTGTTGTAAAGCACAGCAAACATTAACAATCGAATGGATACAGTTACATACAAATCCCAGACACCGTACAGTGTATATGACCCTGCCACAAACACGACACGTCCATCTCTAATTGGAGGGTGGTGATATTGTTGGCAGACCAGAGCGTTACAACATCATCTGCAGACTGTTACCAGAGGACCCCGTGTTTAACCCACACTGTGGCCGAGGCGCTGCTCTTTTGAAGAGGAGCTTTGCGACGGTTGAAATCAAGCTATTCTAAAAATGCCCAGTGAACAGAGAAGGGAAAGCTTTGGGTTCTGGGCTGCCCACAGACGTTCTGGACGGACTGCATCATCCAGCCGCAGCCGGGACCGGAAACATACCGTCTGGGGGAGAGAGCAGCCATTAAGCCTCCTTGTAGCGCTCAGACACAGGGCGGGGAATTTCCATTCAGAAAGGCTCTTTGGTGTGTGTGTGTGTGTGCGTGTGTGTGTGTGTGTGTGTGTGTGTCTGTGTCTGTGTCTGTGTGTGTGTGTGTGTGTGTGTGTGTGTGTGTGTGTGTGTGTGTTTGTGTTTGTGTTTGTGTCTATGTCTGTGTCTGTGTGTGTGTGTGTGTGTGTGTGTGTGTGTGTGTGTGTGTGTGTGTGTGTGTGTGCGTGTGTGTGTGTGTGCGTGCGTGCGTGCGTGCGTGTGTGTGGTACAATCGTCCAACCCACTCCACAGAGCATTACTGTAGGGCGGACGTTAAAAAGCAATGTCCACACACACACGCACGCACGCACACGCACTCACACACACACAGGATAACTTGAGCTTAATGTGTGTCCACGTGTGTGATGGACTGTTGAAGAATGGGGTGCAGGCTAGGGAGCCAAGAGACGGCCATTCATGTGTGTGTGAAATAGCCATTCACATTCTGCCTTGAGACAGAGAGTGGAGATAATGGAACTGGATCTTTGCTTTGGGCACATCATTCAGACTGGGGTGGCCAGAATGGAGCAGTTGTGCTGTAGGTTGAATCCTGGTGAAGTTTAACAGGTTATTGTTTACTTTCACAAACTCTCTCTCTCTATCCAACTCTTACACATTCTTTCATTCACGGTCACACTACATCTTACACTCTCACACTTCCTTTCCCTCTCTCTACCTCACTTCATGCCCTTTTTTCCCCTTTAATGGGTGTGGAGGTTGTGTGGTTGATGTGAATTAGTCACTAATCAAACAAGGAATGGAAGGAAATGGAAGAGACTTATATGGCTGCCCCGCGGAAAAAATGACTGAACAAATAGGACCAGGGGTGGCATGACCGCGTGGAACCTTCTAAAGGTTCTGCTCTCAGTGTTGTCGGCCCTCTGTGAATGCAGTGGGCTAAATGCATGTATAGCCTATTTATGGTTGTGGAAAGTCCTGGCTCCTCCTTTTTCTATTAGTGGACATTTTATACATTAAGTTACCACAAATAAAGCCTGAGGTTGCAGTTTTAATTGCTTTTTCAGAACAATGTTCATGTTTTAACACAATGAATTCTCACAGCATGCATTCAGGGTATGAAACAATGATGTCTTGTCTTTAGGAATGCTGTTTAAACACTTTAACAACTCTTCAAACAGTCTTTGTCTAAAGCAAAAATTTCCTCCATTTCAACCAGGCGCTAACATCTTGAGAGATTCATCCGGAAACGTCAAGTTGGGAGACTTCGGAGCGAGCAAACGCATCCAGACGATCTGCATGTCTGGCACGGGGCATTAAGTCCATCACCGGCACCCCCTACTGGATGAGTCCGGAAGTGATCAACGGAGAGGGATATGCCGGAAAGCTGATGTGTGGTAAGTGCCTGTTGTATCAACACATTAATTTCATAATAAATAATAAATTTAGCATTTTTAAAAGTCAGTGTACAATATGCAGATGTGTAATATAAATTATATATATATATATATATATATATATATATATATATATATATATATATATATATATATATATATATATATATAGCCTAGGCATATGTGGCCAATACCTTTTTTTTTTCCATACTTCATATTCTATTCCTAGCTGTATTTTAGTGTTTAGATTTGTACTTTTGGTTCTATTTAATAATTATTTTACATCTTGAGCAGAGAAATTGTGACCAATTAATAAAGTACTCTGAATGAAGAAAAAAAAACAATTGACACATTTAATGAGATATCATAATTAATAATTACACTGTGTCCGTCCATTTCCATTGGGATGCATTCTTCAGGAGCGTTGCTTGCACCGTGGTGGAGATGCTGACCCAGAAGCCGCCGTGGGCCGAATATGAGGCCATGGCGGCCATCTTTAAGATCGCCACGCAGCCCACCAGGCCGCTGCTGCCGGACAGTGTGTCTGACGCCAGCAGAGACTTCCTGCGCCAGGTTTTTGTGGAGGAAAAATGGCGGCCCACCGCAGAGGTGTTGCTCGGTCACCCTTTGTCCAGGGTGTCTTCTGAGCGCCGCAAACCACTTCCTGCTTCCCACCCCTGGGTGCTACCCCACAGCCACCTCACCCTCCTCCCTAAGAAAGACTACAGGAAGGAGAGGAGGAAACACGTCAAACGCAGTCACACTCCCCGTCTCCCATCCCACCCCCAAGCACCAGTTTCTGCCTTGGCCAGACCGAAGAAGCCCTCCCTCAATCTATCTCTCTATCTCTCTATCTCTCTCCCTCTGTGTCTCTGTGTCTCTGTCTCTCTATATCTCGCTCTCTCTCTCACTTTCTCTCTCTCTTTGTCGCTCTCATACCAAGTAACCTAAGAGGAGTGCTATTACACTCATCAGAGGGGGGTGGGGGAGGTTGACTGTTAAAACAGATCTCCACCTTCTGTGAGGGCACCACAGTGCATTCCCCTAGGGGAGGGGAGAACGAGGGGCTAACCAAGCATGTAAAGAGAGAGTGACTGCTCTCTCTCTCTCTCGTCTCTTCTCCTCTTCTCGTCTCCTCGCTCACGAGCTCTCTCTCTCTCTCTCTCTCCTCTCTCTCTCTCTCTAGTCTCTCTCTCTCTCTCTCTCTCTCTCTCTCTCTCTCCAGTCTCTCTCTCAGTCTCTCTCTCTATCTCTCTCTCGTCTCTCTCTCTCATCTCTCTCTCTCTCTCTCTCTCTCTCTCTCTCCCTCTTTCTCCCCCCTCTGTATTAAGGTTGGAGAGGGAAAGTCACCCAAACCAGAGAGACAGCTACGATGGCTGGTTGTTCCACGAGGGGGTCTGAACTGTTAGAAACCCTCTCTCTCTGTGTTTTTAACAGTCCTCTACTGCCACAAGATTGTGTCTGAGATCTGGACCAGATTCATTGTAACAAGGTTACAAGGTGATTCTTATGTTCAGCTGAAATGTTTCACATCTGATAGTACTGTAAGTCACTCATAAGCCCAAGCTGTGAGGGGAGAATATTGATGGTCAATATTTTTCGTAAGACTATTATTAACACTTTCCAAACCCCCCTTACCATATGGGTCTTTACTGTTATCACAGAATGAAAGAGTAAAACTATTTTTGTTAACGCCTTACAATAACAGTTTGTAAGTAAGATGTATTTTTTGTACTTTGTATAAGGTTCCCATAAACCTTAGCTGCATAGCACTCTCAAAAAGTTGATTTTCTTTTTTTTGAGGAGTTCATTGCGATGCACTTTTGATACCTTGCATTCAGAGATTCCCAACATGGCACGATAATCAATAGAAAACAAAAAAGATATTTTTCTATTCAAGGCTTTTTGTATCATTTCAATAGTTGCGACTGTGTAACTTGCTCCAACATGAAGAAAACAATTCTGTATCTTTGCATTATTGTGCAATGTATGTATATCTGCATATATAAGCAATACCACCACTACTGTTTAAGGTAGCTTACTAAATTCATTCCAATGACATGTATAGCTTCCCTATGCGCAGAAATGGCCAAAGAAAAATGACAAAAGGTCACTAAAGAAACAATGGGGAGGACATTTGGATGTGCAGTATTAACATTACAGTTGATTGTCCTTTGGTTTTGTCAACTCAGTCCCTGTAGCCTTTTTCTGTTTTGTGCTAGCTTGCTGCACCATGAAATAGAATACTGTGTGGACCTAAACGGGATCTACCATCAGGTCTGAAGTTGTTACAACCACGACCAGCATTATGCTGCTAAATTGAGGTTGAAAACAAGAAAGTTCTAAAATTGAGATACACTTTGAATTTCTGTGGTTCAGCGATATGAAAGTCATTGTTATGATCTGAAGTTGGCAGTCGGGCCGTAGCTGCTTTACTGCAAGGTGGATTGACTGTGGTATTTGGCGTTGGGTGCATTTGGCGTTACCTTCAACCCTTTGCAGGTTTTCAGGAGTGGTGGGGAGAGCGATAAGTATCATGTCTACCACAGTGGCCAATGAGTTGAGAGCCTGAGGTTACCCTGATTGTACTGTGTCGCTGTGAAGACTTTTGAGACCTTGGTCGTCAAGTCTGAGCTTGAACACAAATCCGACATCGCCCTGTTTGCCTTTTTTCGACTTGGCTGTCTAGACAATGAATGGCTTACTGGTGACCTCTTAAGCGTGCATCTTGCACTGGAGAATGTCATGAATAGGTGAAACACGGCAGCACGTGTTGCCATAGGGTCACAATGTTAAGGCTTAGCCAAAAGTAAGCAATGCATGTATACTTGGGGGAGAAATGAGAAGGACATGACTTTGGGCACTGCAGCTATCTCAAGCTATCTATAGCTAATTAGAGTGGCACTTAGATTCATGATCAAATATGTCCGACTCTTGTCAGTGCCTTATGTGATTCATATTTGAACAAAAAAATTAAATAAACACAAAAAGAGAAAAATGGCCAAAGTGAGGAGAATTCCGAGATGGAGACAGTCGACAGATTTAAAGCACACAGGCTTCGCTGAAGTTGTTTTATACAAAAAAATGATTGTATTGTACATAGATATTGTTATGCACTTTGTATGAAATTCTTTACATTATATACAGATCTATTGGATAAAATGACCATGTTATACAGCAGATTGGACTGTGATTTATATACGACTATATCCATTTCTCTGTGACCTGTTAAGACAGTATGAACAAAGGCAGGCTTTCGATCGAGGAACTTGTTTTGTCTAATGACAAAGCCTTGAAACATGAAATGTATCAAGTCATCGATTTCTTTTTTGTACATTTAACTTAATAAATGAAAGGTCTAAGACTATTCTTTCTTGTATCCTGAATCCTGATTTAAGGTCAAAAGAAAAAGATAATAACATGCTCTAATATAGTCTAAAATAATGTAATATGGTTTAAGCCCCAATCATTTAACATTTAAGTCAATGCAAAAAAATATAGATAGATATGGATTACACTTTCATGTTCAGGCTGCTGCCGTACTGTTCGTATGAACCATAGATGGTATGAACAGTATTTCCATTGGAAGGCTGCTGTCTGAGGCCGGATGCTGCACTGCTCTGTTGTACAACAAGCGGCGGCCGGAGTACCGCCTTACATAAAGCCACGTTTTGTAACAGCTGATCTAACGCGCTGGGAGACGACTCGAGTCAGTGAGCTCAAAGAGCAGACAAACGCGCTAAGAAATCTCGCTTGTTTTTAATAACCTTTAAAAAATACAATTTGACACTACGGCAGGGCAGTCAACGATGTCTACTCATGCACGAACCATTATCTGTTTACTGAGAAACGACTTGCGCCTTCACGACAATGAGGTAGGCGAACTGTACTGCCGTAGTTACTTTACATGTTCAATTATTGAGTTGAAATTGCTTAATTATTTGTTGCGTCAGCATGAAATATACAATAAAACGTTCGATACGGTAGGAGCACATGCCAGCAGACCTGCGCGTATCTTGTAGTGAGTCCGCAACTTATAAATCAACATATTACACTACAACTTGATTGTTATGCCATTTTGAACGTCGTATTGTGAGCACTCTGTCTGATAAAAGTAGACTACATCATTTTTGTTCTAATTGGACATTCAATGTTACTGATTTTATGCTTACTCGAGCTACAACCCGTATCTGCCATATTTGTAGTTCCTAAAGTGTGTGTGTGTGTGTGTGTGTGTGTGTGTGTGTGTGTGTGTGTGTGTGTGTGTGTGTGCTCAAGGTATTTCATTGGGCTCAGAGAAATGCAGAACACATACTCCCACTCTACTGCTTTGACCCGAGACATTACTTGGGGACGTCCGTGTATAACCTGCCGAAGACTGGCCCCTTCCGGCTGCGCTTCCTACTGGACAGCATCAAGGATCTCCGCAACTCTCTAGTAAAGAAGGGCAGGTAGACTATACACCTAGGCCAACTTTTAGAACATTGTACGTTTGGATAGTTTGACATTGCTGTGTTGTGATCAGTAGAATATAAATGTTTGGGGGGTGTAGGGGTTTTTGACTGGGTTCGAACCCCAATGGCTGCAGACTAGTTTACTTGTAAGCGTCCACGAGCAAGATATCTATCATGATATGTATCATGTCATTCCTGATTTTTAAACTAATTTACTCGTTTTCTTTAATTGAGGTTTTTGGTTAACATTTACTGTAAATTTCCACCAAAACTTCCAACTAATTTCTCCATCAACAGCTACACTACAATGATGATACTATGAAAGTAGACACCAGTTGGTTTAACAGTTGCAATAACACTACCAGACCAGGACACACCTGTGTATATACAGAGGTCATGTTTACATTAATGATCCCTGCCACACTATTTCCCACAATTCAGTCTGGTCAGCGACGGGGAAGTTGTGAGTGCCTTTGCGCAGGATGCAGCTTGCTTGGCATGGTGCTAACTCGTGTGTGTGTGTGTGTGTGTGTGTGTGTGTGTGTGTGTGTGTGTGTGTGTGTGTGTGTGTGTGTGTGTGTGTGTGTGTGTGTGTGTGTGTGTGTGTGTGTGTGTGTGTGTGTGTGTGTGTGTGTGTGTGTGTTACAGCACACTGGTTGTCAGACGTGGAAATCCAGAGGATGTGATTGCTGAACTTATTAAGAAACTGCCCTCTGTCAGTGCTGTGGTCTTCCACGAAGAGGTCGGTATATCTCGATTGATTAATAGACTCTCCTGTGATCAATCATGCCATGGGTCCCTGCAGGTGATCTAGTCTAGTGATCATATCATCTGATCTTTCCTGTCCATTTTTTTTTTCTTCCAGGTCGCTTCTGAGGAGCGGGCTGTGGAGGAGGCTGTGAAGGATGTCTGTGCACGTATGAAGGTCAAAGTTCACACCTGCTGGGGGTCCACGCTGTACCACAGGGATGACCTCCCATTCCCACATCTCGTCAGGTGACCCAAGGACGCAGCTAGCTTTCCTGTCTCGCTTGTTGTTTTTTGTGCTAACCTGGCAATTTCTTTAATGGTACCGTATGAAGGACATACAGTATGAATGTGGGTTGTTTTGTGAAAAGAAGAGCTTGTATTTTTCATTGAGCCTCTCTTGTTGTGTTTGTTGTTGTTGTTGTTGTGTCAGGCTGCCCGATGTGTACACACAGTTCAGGAAGGCGGTGGAGACCCAGAGCACGGTCAGGCCTCTGATCCTCAGCCCCGACCAGGTGAAGCCTCTCCCCCCGGGCCTGGAAGAGGGACCTGTACCCACTCTGGAGGACCTGGGGCAGACTGGTGAAGACCGCTTGTACACCCTCCTCATGTTTGCACCAAAGCCTGCTCATTACATTTCATTACACCGGTGCAAGCTTGTTTTGTAACAATTTCAGTATTTAGGTGGTCTCACACATCCTTGATAGGAAATTAAAAAAAAACATGTCATGCTTCCCATATGTTCATAATACCAAAATCACCATATGCAGGGACACGTTTTTTCATAACGTCACACCGTTTGCTTCAACTGTTTCTTTGAAGGGCCAGCCAGCTGGCGGGCATGTTTTGTTCTCAAATAAGGCAGTTACTTTGTACATCTTTAATGGGTAACAAGGGACGTTCCATATTTATGAAATCAGTCTGATGCAGTTTTTCCCCTTTTGTACTGTTGTGTGCTGATAGAGCCGGAGGCGGACCCCCGCTCAGCCCTCCCCTGCAGCGGGGGAGAGAGCCAGGCTCTGGCCAGACTCAAACACTACTTCTGGGATACGGTACGGAACAGTGTCGCCCAAGATACACACATCAACAATATGATTATCTAGAAGTCACAATGAAGAACTCAAATGTATTTAGTTCTGGGTCTAGATGCCAAATTCATAAACTCATGGACCCGCCCCGTTCAAATTAAAAGCTATCATTACTAATTCAGTTGTGCGATTTGGCCACTAAAAATATCTAGAATAAGATTTGAATTGCCATTATCTATTGCTGTGCTACTTGTTAAAGACTTGAATAATCAAATTTGATTAAGAACATAATGCAGTGATTTGATTATCCACTTTTTCCCGGACACAAAGAGAATGATGAGGATCATTAATGAGGATTGTTCAGTGATGAAACCCCCCCAAAAAGTCCTTATTGGGAAGAATACAAACCCTTCTAAGCAATCTTTTTTTTGTGCGTTTGTTTTATGGCATAGGATGCGGTCGCTGTCTACAAGGAGACTCGCAACGGCCTGGTTGGCATGGATTACTCCACTAAGTTCTCCCCCTGGTGCGGCTCATAAAGCACCCCCCCCCCCCCCCCCCCCCCCCGTACCAACACCGCTGATGGAATATGTCGTGTTTTCCTCCCAACTCTATTGACTTGACTTGACTTTCACAGGCTGGCCCTGGGTTGTGTCTCACCGCGCTACATCTACCACCAGATCCGCCAGTACGAGAGCCAACGAACAGCCAATCAAAGCACATATTGGTAAATTGGCGTATCTATAGGTCTCCGTCTGGCCAAGAACTACGTTGCCCATGGGAAAGGCACTTAAAGTTGTTTTTGCTTTCATCTGTGCGATGAACGGTGTCTCGGTTCATATGAGCTTTCCCTATGTTCCAATCACTTTTTTATAGGAGCCAATGTTTTCATTTTATAGGACGCCAAAACGACTTTGTTTTGTTCATATTCACGACCTTGTTGTAATGAAACACATCCATCATTTATGTAATATCTTGACAGGACACACACACACACACACACTCACACAGGTTTCTACATTGAGAAGTCGCCAAATGATAATGGGGTAAAAAGGATGTATTTAGCTGAGGTTTTCAGTGTCTGACCTTGTACCATGGGTACCTCCCTGTCCATGTTGTGATTGAAACCCTTTACGCTGAATCTGTTCATACAGGGTCATATTTGAACTGCTCTGGAGGGATTACTTCAAGTTTGTGGGTGTCAAGTATGGAAACAGACTTTTTCACATCAAAGGTAAACGGAGTACATTTAAACTATGTTTCTGTGTGAATGATATGTGAGCAGAATTTAGTCTTATGGTGTTTTTTTGTCTAGGACTTCAAGACAAATCTGTTCCCTGGAAAAAGGATATGGAGCTTTACAATGCATGGAAAGGTTTCAGAATTGCTTTTTATTAACTTTATTATTTACCTCAATGTTTCATTATAATTAGTAAATCACAAGTGTTTTACCATGAGTTTGAATATTTAATAATGTATACATATGAATACTTGTATATAGAATATAATATAGTAGCCTATGTTATAGTGTGTATTTTATACATGGTAATTTACAATCTTTTCACAGAGGGACGAACGGGAGTGCCTTTTGTGGACGCCAATATGAGAGAGCTGGCCATGACTGGCTTTATGTCCAACAGGGGGCGCCAAAATGTTGCCAGCTTTCTCACAAAAGACCTGGGCCTGGACTGGAGAATGGGTGCTGAATGGTTTGAATATCTGCTTGTAAGTAGTTTGGGGGATTTTAAATGTAATGATACATTCATTTATAATCCACCATATATAATAACATAAATCATGACAAAATAGATTTTGTTGTTGATGTTGTGTTCATCATTCATCTGCAGCGTTGGAAGATTCATAATGATGGTGTCCAGCTACTAACACAGATTCCAATGGCTTTGCTCTTCCACAGGTTGACCACGATGTGTGCAGTAACTATGGCAACTGGCTGTACAGTGCAGGCCTGGGCAATGATCCCAGAGAGAACAGGAAGTTCAACATGATTAAGCAAGGGCTGGACTATGACGCTAATGTAAGGCTACTATATTATATTCTATCAGCAACAATCAGTGTGTCTGCGTGTGTTTGCATAGATAACATTGATGACATCAGCCAGGCTGATACAGTACATTCACACTTGGAAAGTTATATAAAGGTGTATATAAACTATAGTTTGGGGTTAAAGCATGTACTTAAATTAATAAGAATATTGAGTCTTGTCAGTGTAGTGAGTATACTTTGTGTATAGCCCTTCATCACATGTACAGTAAAGTAGAGTAATAGTACAGTCGAGTCAACCTCCCCTTATGGCGACGGGATGTTGACTCTCGAAGAGGAACACAGAATAGGCATTGTTCCCTAATTCCCTTCCGCTTTGATTTAATTTTACAATAATCAGCAAGAAATTGAATATTCAGTTTCTACTTTTTAGGCATCCTGAAGTTTATATATTCTCCTTTCCCCACAAAATACACAACGTTTCACTGTTCAAAAGGAACACATACATTGGTTTCTAGTTAGTTAGACTTTATTTACATACGTTTTGGGTATTTTTCCATTTATTTCACTTAATTTGCCATAATTCTGGACTTGAAACGTGTGTGTGTGTGTGTGTGTATGCGTGTGTGTGTGTGTGTGTGTGTGTGTGTGTGTGTGTGTGTGTGTGTGTGTGTGTGTGTGTGTGTGTGTGTGTGTGTGTGTGTGTGTGTGTGTGTGTGTGTGTGTATGCGTGTGTGTTCAGGGGGACTATGTGCGGCGGTGGCTCCCGGAGCTGCAGGGCATCGGGGGAGGGGACGTGCACACACCTTGGACCCTCAGCACCCCAGCCCTGGCGCGCGCCCAGGTGACTCTGGGAAACAGCTACCCCACACCGGTTGTCATGGCGCAGGAGTGGAGCAGACATGCTGGCAGGAAACCGGTGGGTGCTTGATGCGCGGGTTAAGTGGAAGTGAGCTAGAATTGTATGCATCGCAAGTAATGATACAATGGATAGCTGGTTGGTGTACTTGTGTCCCTTTTCATAAGGGAAGTTGGCACGTCACTAGTGCCAAATGTCATGTGTTGTCTTTTTCAGAGTGACTCTGGTCCTTCAGCAAGAGGCAAGAAAGGCCCATCTCACACTCCCAAGCAACATAGAGACAGAGGCATCGATTTCTATTTCTCTAAAAGCAAAAACCTATGAAAAGAATAACCAGAGACTGCAGAGTGGATGTATGCAAAGATCCTGCAGAATTGCAGGATCTTGGTTTTCCAATTCAAATTAAACACCTTGTCTTTAGTTGTGTGAAGTCATTTACCCCCACATTTATTGGTGCTATTTTTTGGGCTTTTGGAAATGTGCTCGTCTCTTTATATTTTAATAATTAAAATGAATTGCGTTTGTCAATACTTGGTTCTCTTTCAAACAGTTGCTAAGATGTGCATTTGTCAATTTTCACGTTGTACTTCCTGTGACACTGAAAGTAAAACCACAATGTATTTTAGATATTTTCAATGGAAAGCTATTTTGGGTTTCTGCAGTTTTTATTCTTCCTCTGAAAGTCACGTTAATATTTGTTTGTTGCAGAACTTTGGCTCTTACAAACAATTGCAAATAAAGCAAGGTTTTTTTTAATCGCTGTTGGTGATTTGATAGCCCTACACTTAAATGTCATCTCAAAATACCATGCAGTTCACAATTTCAAGAACTGCATTCATTGTAAGTAACTTTTGATAAATAAAGCTGTAATGTATAGGATTTATTGGCATCAAGCGGTGAGGTTGCAGATTGCAACAGGCTGAATTCCCACTCCCCTGACCCTTCCTTCCAATACCGTTGAAGATGCTGCCCTTTGTACTGGACTCAGGTGCCAGTCGGTACTTGCAAAGGTCATGCATGTAATTGTCTACGACAAGTGATGAGGTTCCTTAATTGAAGCTATCAGTCGTACTTGACAAATAAGACGGCAACTATGAATTATGTGTAAAGGAGAGTAGAGTCGCTTGTCCATTATGAGCTACTGTAGAGGCATGGCAGTGCAACATGCCATTCTACATACATTATCTTTATGAAATATAATAATATGGGCAGTAGGGCGACCCCATTGATGTATAAGAAATGTGCACCGCCCCATTCCTTTTGGGTACACGTAGGGGACATCTCCTAGGGAAAAGCTTGCCTCTTCGGTTTTCACAACCAAAAGTTATTGACGCCGTCATATCACTTCCTGTCAACTCCTCCTCTCTGACGCAGATGCACAAAGAGGAACCCAATAATCACATGTTTGCCTCATTTCCTCATTCTCTGTAAGGTACGTAGATATAACGTACATTTTGATTTGATGTAGCGCTAATAGTAGTTTAAACTTCCAAATAATATTGTTTACAATGAGCGCCACGAATCTTTGCGAGGACCTGAAGGTTGACCTGGGGGAGATCCCTCTGGTCGCGCTCAACATGAGCGTGAGGAAGCGGCTGGCTCTGTACCTGAACCCCACCAACACGGTGGCCGCGGACTGGACCAACGTCGCAGAATCAATGGACTTCACATATTTGGAGATAAGAAACTTTGAGACTTCAAAGAACCCCACATGTGTGATATTGGACAGCTGGCAAGCTCGCACCACAGACGCAACAGTTGGAAAGTTACTGGACATCCTGCAAACATCGGAGAGACATGATGTCGTTGAAGAACTTCGGCCTTATATAGGTTTGCTGATGTCATTGAGTTGTTCTGTGCTGTGCATTACAGTACCAAGGGCGTAGGAATGAGTTTAACATTGGGGGGGGGACACATATCGGAAACCTGACAGATCCGTTAATGGTTTGAACAGAAATATGTCATAAATTAACTTATCATCTTCCTACATCGCGAGAGGCAACCAGGTGACAGGACGCAGTGTTGCGCTTTCAAAATAAAGGCAGGATTTCAAAATCAAATATTTTTCTCCGCGGTATAATTTTTGGGTGGGACAAAAGTCTCCAATATTGGAAGGGACACGTCCCCCCCGGTTCCTACGCCCTTGCACACTACACATGTACACATATACTACTGATTGTGATGCTGAAGGTGATTAAAACGTTTTTGCTTCACTCTCATATGTACGATTGAAAACATGAAATGCAGATGAAGATGTGGAAAAGTATCTGAAGAAGAAGAGCGACCCCCCTGTCCAGGTGCCGGTGGTCGACAGCTGTGTGCCGCGCACACCCGACACCGTGAACGAGGTGGAAGGTCAGTCACCAGCTCAGCTGTGAGGACTAATTTCATAACACTTGTGATTTGTTGTTCGTGGTGTTGCCTGGAAAAGCGGTATTCTCTTTTCATGCATTAGATTTGTGCCCACAGATTTTCTTTCAAAGCGACCCCGTCCAGCAACGGATTTATGTGATAAACAATGGCATGTAAACTTCTCTTGAATAATTAGGTCACCCGAAAGTGGGCCAGTCATATTTTTAAATTGCCACTTAACTTCTGCTGCTTGACCTCAAGAGTAAGGGTCATTATGAAAGAAAAGGAACAGTAGCCACAGAAAAGGTGCAGCTTTTAAAAAAAATCAATACTGGCCCACAGCCTAGGGTGAGACATCTACATAATTATGCGTTTTGAGTGAAGTATTCATTTTTCCATTGTCCTTCAACTTCTCTTGCAAAAATATTATATGCCAGAGTGCCCCACATTTATAACATGTACATTCCTTGTGAATGGGCAGATTGTAGATATATATTCTCTTATTATATTATCATACACAGCCGTAATGCAATAATGTAAAATCTGTTCAAGATGAGGCAAACATGGTGTTTCAGTATGAAGATATCAAAAACGAGACCTATGACCTATACATTTAGTCGTGTATATATAGCCCAGCTAGCCAAACCCAGATACATCTGTAGTGCTATTCAAGGTAACGGTGCATTAAATTTTTTGTTGCTTGTCAATGTGTTGTATCCCCTTTGCCACCTTACTTCTGGGGGAATGGGGGGCAAAAGGAATCCAGTAGAGAACTAATTGAATAATATGATATCGATATCAATATCAATCTTACAACAATGTGCTACTGTGATAAGTGGTTATGCCACTAATGCACACGGGAACGGTATACACAACATTCTATATATACAACAACATTCTATATATACAACAACATTCTTCGGTATATTTGTTTTGACCACTGTTAACAGAACTGGACTGCATGATTGAATTCACCACATAATTTTAGCTAGAACTTTATAGGTAGTCAGTCAGTATTGTTTTACTCTCCTGAGGTTGTGACTGTATTTGGGTCTCAATCCTGAAACATTGTTCTATTACCTTGGTAATGGAACGCATGATGCAAAACAATGAGTTCCTCGAGAAGCAGTATAGAAGTGCAATTATTATTATTTATGAATATTAGTTATTTAATGTCAATGTGTCCCATTTGTTGATTTTAGTTTGCTATTTGTTTTATTTTTACAACAGGTTCCCCAGAGTTGTTCGATGCTTTCATCTGCTACTGCCAGAGCGACTTCGAGTTTGTCCATGAGATGATTGAGAGGTTGGAACAGACACAGTACAATCTCAAACTGTGTGTGTTTGACAGAGATGTTCTGCCAGGGTCCTGTGTGTGGACCATTACCGCTGAGCTCATCGAGAAGAGGTGAGTAAGTCACAGCTTGGCTGATCGCTGATATTCCTTGTAGACATGGCTCAGGGTTTGGGTTTTAGAAGAAATCTATACCTTCACCTTTAGGGCTTTAGGGTGTCAACATAACCTCTAGGGGGTTAAGGACTTGAGTTTTGAAGAAATCTGTGTTAGACATCAAGGCAGTGGTTCACATCCTTTTTTGGCACATAAGCCCATTTCTAGCTATGTGTACCAACCCAAGGCGTCTGCTTCCACACAAAGAGTTTTTAATGAACAATGAACATCTGCCAGTTATATCACCATCCCAGTGAATGTAATCACATTGCGCTACTACACACTAGGTGCTCATGGCTATGACTCATTAGGCAGTCATCTCGTATATGCCAAAATGTCTATAAGATAAAGGAAAATACAAAAATGGTTTGCTAAAATTGATCATCCAATAGGTAGTATGTCCTGTGACTGCCAGGTTGGGAACCACTCCAAACACTTACCGTGGGAACTACTGCATTAAGGGCTTTGGTTCAGAAGAAGCATTAGAGCCCCCATTTTTAAAATCTTAGGCACCCTTTAAGTCGCTTTCGATGGAAATGGGTGTAAATGGTATTGAACTAAATAACAACCAGTCAAAACAGTGTAAAGTGTACATGCCTTATTAATGTGTTGTTTTATATAGGCCTATATGTCATAGGGAGGGAGCTATTCCAGTACGTAGTGTGTTTTGACTCCCAGACAAACCTCAATGGTTTGCAGGCTACATGTAGGCATCCCTGAATCCCTGCCTAACCCCTACAACCCCTACATTGGATGTGGCACCCTTTGTTGACCTTGGTGTGTCGTTCAGGTGCAAGAGGATGGTGGTGGTGATCTCAGATGAATATCTGAAGAGCGATGCCTGTGACTTCCAGACCAAGTTTGCCCTCAGTCTGTGCCCTGGTGAGATGATATGATATGATATGATTCTAATCCTAACCCTTTGTTCCATGCATATATGCAGTTAGTGCACAATACCATATATATGCACATAAAGTGCACAACATCATACATATGCACATACAGTGCACAATGATGATTACTATGTATGTGATCTGTACCTGATCTGACTTTAAGAGCTCGCATATAATTTAATCTTGTTTAGGTAAATCTATTTATTGTTTATTGTCTATAGTCAGGTTTTTATTGCACTCCTCTATCCCCTTGTACTGCTGGTCACTGTGAATTTCTCCTAATGGGGATTGAAAAAGGAATATCTTATCTTAACACTAGAAACCGGGGTTTGAGTGAACCTCAAACCCAAGTGTACTGAGGAGATTTGTCTAGAAACTTACACACATACATTCATGAAGTATTCATCTCTTGTTTTGATCTCCTCAAGTGACCTTGTGGTGCAATGCATTGTAATGTTTGCAATTGTCCTCTCCAGGGGCCCGTAGCAAAAGGCTCATCCCAGTGGTTTACAAGTCCATGAATGAGCCGTTCCCGAGCATCCTGCGCTTCCTCACCATCTGCGACTACACCCGGCCCTGCACTCAAAGCTGGTTCTGGAGCCGGCTGGCCAAAGCCCTCGCGTCATAGTGTGTGTGTGTGTGTGTGTGTGTGTGTGTGTGTGTGTGTGTGTGTGTGTGTGTGTGTGGTTGTGTGGTTGTGTGTGTGTGTGTGTTTATTTTTGTAATTTTTTATTGTAACATTTTAATTATGAAATATTGATGAATTTGTTTTCAATTATGAAATGTTTGGGGGAAATCAAATATATTTTGCTACAATGTGATATTTTAATTGTATAACATAGATTTAAATGAAATGCAGTTGTTACACTCTTCCTACAGCTATACTGTATATATTGCTGTGTACCGATAGTCTCACAAAACAGACTTTTGAAAACCGTTTAGATTCTTATGGCAGACAAGCTCAAATCTAGGTGAACGGGCCATTTCACTTCCTTTTACTTCTCATTAGTCCAACCGATCATGTTGCTGGAGTTGAGGATCTTTAAGTGTGTAATTGGCTAACAGACACTCGGCCAGCACCAGTAGACTCTTAAAAAGTGTGTAAGAAGTGTAAATATTTCCAATCAACACTGTGTAAACTGACCTTTGTAGGAATACACTTTTAAAATCCCATTCTGAAAGATTTATCCTCGTGTGAATGACCTTTCTTTTGCTGAATATCTCCGTAATGAAACAGCATCAAGGCGCAACTCCGCCCCTTGCGGTTTCTGGTTTCTGACCCATTCTCTGTGCCATCTCCCACCAGAAGTTCTGCTGTAACAGATTATAAGGTGTGAGAATATGTTGGGAGACGTAGCGTGACAGCCACTTCCTATTGCTTATCATTGCCTGGATCAGATGTAAGGCCTAAAGTTACTGTGGCTGTAAAACTTCCTGTTTCAGTACCGCATTATTGGTTATTTTTGCTGGCTATGATCTTTCACTGCCTGTTTGCCATGTTCATATTCTATTTCAGGTTATTTGTATTGCATTTTATTCCTCTAGTTAAATGTCAATAAAAAAAGGTACTGCAAATGCAACGGTGTGAACGTCATGTCCTATAACTAACAGTTTTTAGCCACATTTTTTTTAGACCCATAGTATCTTACAATGTAAGAATAGAGCCTTTTTTGTTCCAGTAGGTTCCAGTATGTGTCGTCATTGCTCTGCATGTATTTGTATATTTTATATTAAACCGCCACAGGAGCCGCTGTTGGACCTGTTGTAGAGCGGAAGCAGGGCGGGGCTAATTTTAAACTGACACTTGAGCATCCAATCATAAAACTTAAAGTGTGGTATTGTCCAATTGAAGTGGAAGACGATGTTGGAACCACACATCCCTTTGCTGACATTTACTGCCCGCCATTACAAGTGTGGCAAACCGTTAAATGCGACCTAAATGTGCTTGAAATATAGACATTATACAATGTATCTTCACCTACAGTTTTAACTGTACTTGTGTTATGCTGGATACAAATACTATGCTCATTATTACTGCCGTCTCAAAAGTATATAATTGTTCTAAAACAGGCAAGTTAATTTCATATTTTTTTTGGTATCCAGTCTTTACTAACACCATATTCTACGTCCTTAATTCATTTACGTGATATGGTTATGATAAGTCCAAACGTTTTTCAGATTCAATACTTCGCTATTACCCACACCAAATATGTCCGCCGAATGAACCCACATTCTCTTAAAAGGAATGCGGTAGGCGGGGCTGTCGGCGTGTGTCAAACTTTGGGAATGACAGGAGTGCTGCTGCAGGATTCGTAAAGAAGGGGAAGTGTCGTCCTCGGTCCTGTTGGAATTACTTTGAAATATTTTCACACCCAGTTTTTGGATTGAACATCTTTTTCTTCACATATAGCGCGGTTCAACAGATCCTTCAGTCATGTCGGAGGACCTGAGCTCCCAACCCTGGTCCATCAACAAAGACGATTATGAGCTACAGGAGGTTATTGGTATGTGAGCCTAGCCGGTAGCTTTTACTAGATGTACACTGCATGCCTATCAGTACTTTACTAAAAGGCTAACACGTCTAATGAACATCGCGCCATTTAGTCGCAGTGTTAGATCTGTTGTTCTTGTGAGATATGTGGATTTGGTTCATTGACCATGTTGGCCATCACAGACAGGCGGTGTGTTGACAGTTGAACGGTACGTTCAGTAGCCCTCCACCCGGCTCGACCTGAGAGACTCCCGCTACTCTCAGGCTCTGACTGCTGTTCGCTTCATAATATGATATTAATTGAACGCGTGGTTGTAACAATTTTATTTTTCGAATTTGCTTATTTATTTATTTTATTTGTTGAAAATGTAAAACTTTTAACAAAGTCATAGAGACCAAAAGCGTGCATTGGGTATCTATTTTACGAATCGGGTAAAGCAACTTAATGGCATGTTCACAAAGTGAATTGTGGTCGATGTTAGTTACGCTAAGTTTCACATGAAGGCAGAAATGAAGTATGAGGCGCTTGTGTCCACTTTCAAGCATCACAGGTCACGCTACAGTTGTATGGCGCACCAGCAGCCTCTTTCTACAACGCAATGTTGGGTTCTAAGTCACTCTGAACCTGCTCCCTTCGCATGGATATGAATTGTGGATGGATAATTTGCTCCAGGATTTAATCCCATTGTGTTGCTTAATCAGTCCTTCAATCAACCGAGAATAGGGGATAGATATATTGGGGGAAATTGATTGATTAAAATAATCTTTGCAAATCCCCCTACATTTCACTTGAAAAGTATACCTATTTAATGTGTTTGCCCTGTCTCTATTGGGCTTTTGTCCGGTACTAGGGCAGTTGATATATATATATACAGAAGTCACCTGTATTGTACTCATACTAATTGTAATTGCAAAGATTACATGAAGCACAGGAAAGTTATTGTCAAGTAGAAGCCTATGAATATACTTACTGTTGGGTTGCTCCTGGTTTACTGAATGGTTTGGTGCTGTGTGTTTTTTGCCATTCTGTGTATATTTGCACAATACTTGTATTTAGCTTAACTGTGCTTCACATTTCCCCTCAGAGAGATGAATCTTTAGAATGAACAGGCACATAGCACCCTGCTTTTTAGACAAGAGATCCAGCTGCTCTTCTAGCAACTAGTTGTGTGGCATTTTAATGCACAGGGGTAAAGCCAGAGACATTTTGGTGTTATCGTTTATTATTTATTTCACAGGCAAAACTGTTGGACTGATGAAATCGTGTTCCTTTTCCCTGCAGTTTGTTTAATTCACGCAGTGGAATCCTACTCAACCCAAAGTTTGATTCTGTGAACAAATTGTGCTTTTGACTTTTATTGAAATCTGGACTGGTTACATTCCAGTCACTGTGTTATTGTAGATAAGCTGGTGTTTTCTGTGAGTGTCTCTTCAAACAAGACAGCTTCTCCTGTCAATGTCACAGTCCTAATGCTCAATGACAATAGATAGTGTTCAGTTTTTCTCTTTCTGTCCCTCACTGTCTCTCTTGGTCTCTCTTGGTCCCTCTCTGACTCCTGTATCTCTCACTCTTCATCGACCCCTCTGTCTCTCTGCTCAGCACGCCAACACTGCTTCTTTTCTCACTGCAATTTAGTCACTGCAATTTCCTGTCATAACTATTGACTGTCGACTGGTCATCTAGGCCTACTTCATGTTTACACTTCCTGTCCAACGTCTCGTGTTTCTCAACTCAATAGAGTCTGGTTAAAGAAATTGCGAGGAGGCAAGAGTATTGTACTTTGTACCAAATGACAAGAGCTTCCTATGAACATATTTTAACACAGCCATTGGCTCACAAAATGAACTTTACTTTGTGTAAGTTATTATTTGCCCTATCAGGGTAATAGTAATACATTGCTACAGTGTATTATTGGAAGACTGGCCGTTGAAATGGTTGTAGCTGTTGTGATCTTCAAGCATTAGTTTATGTTTAATGACATATGTACACATTTGTACTGCTAATTTTGATTTCTGACACTTGAGAAAACGTAGGAGGCTAATGTTTGTAGGTTTGTCACAGACCTACATCAGACGGTGGGGTCATCGTAATGAGAAGCTGAGGACTAAAAAGAAGAGTGAATCTCCAGAGGTAGCTAGTCTCAAGGGAGCCCCAGTGGTACCTGAGCTGGAATCATCTCATTCCTACTATTTGGAACAGAAGATCCTAGGCGGTGGTATTCAGCATTGTGGTGGTGTTTAGTGAGGAGGTTTAGTAGCATGGGTTACTGATGCTATCCTGGATAGGAAGTTGGGATTGTGAGGATGGCCCTGCATTTTTCCCAGAATGCTCTGCAAACTATTGTTTTAGTAACTTCCCCGGGGAATGAGCATTTGTTGTTACATGGTTCACGCCCACTCTTTCCTCCCCAGTGGTGATTGGATCATATTGGACAGAGCATTCAATCAGCAGGGGGGGGGGGGGGGGGGGGGTTACAACTCCTCTTCTTAGACACAGGGACTGATCACACTTTTTGGCCGAGAGCTGCCTGGAAATATTTTTCTGTTTTGCTTTTCTGTATCCACTGGCAACCATGTTTCTCCTCTTTTATTCCATTTTAAAACAACTGTGCTGTAATTCAATCAAGCCTCTCACTAGACGCCACATGGTTGGCACTAGAGTTCTTATAGCTGCCTTTCAAGATGGGCACCCTCTCTGGCCCCACGTCCACTATCCTAAGGAATTGGTGCAGAGAAACCCGTGGGCCCAGGGGTGAGAGACCTGTGTAACATTTCTCCTTGTGCTTTGGAATAACATTTGGAATGTGGGCGAGATATGCCAGAGAAATGTAATAAACTATAGGCTTAGTGACGCTATGGCATCCACAAAGTGGCCCCTTTTGACCAACACAGAGATGCTGCCTGCTTGTTTGTTCTCTGTGTGTGTGAGTCAGGACCTCGACCTGCCTCCTATGGAGGGGCTTGTTGTTGCAGCTCATTCAAAGCTGTGTATATCTTTTTGGATGAGTCACTCACTCTGATTGCCTCCACTGTACCAGGTAAACTTTGGTCATTTAAGGGGCCATTCTGGGTCAGCCAATCAGATAAGAGGGTCTTTAATTGTACTTTAACCAGATTTATCATGACTTTCCAAAGTCTTCAGACCAACCGTCTTGAGGGAGACATTTGTTTCCAGCATGTCTGTTACAATCTGTTTTTTTATCAAACAAATAACACATGTAAATTATATGGTTTGGTACAATGCTGCAAAGTAAAGTGATGCATGTTAAATTGTTCAAGTCAATCATGTAATAAAACATAAATAACTTGTCTGCTTGTTTTCTATCAATTAAGCTAAGTAGTTTGTAGTATTTACTAGGTTTATTAGGCTACGAAAGACCTGCACTAAAAATGTACTTGAACCTTTGGAGCACTATCCTGGATGCCAGCTAGTGGCATGCATATTCTTAAACAAAGCTAAGGCTGGGACCAAAAGTTGACCATTCTAGGTCTACACGAAGGAGTAAGCTTAATCCTTGCAATGACCCCGTCTTGCATTGCCAGGATACACGTCGTAGTCTATCCCTATGGCAATGGAAGCCGCCCAGCTTGACCTGTTTAGGGGAAACACAGTGCTTCTGTGCTTAGTGAAAACATTGACTCCTTTTATAAAGAGCATGCTTATTTTGTCAATGCTTCTCCAGAAATGTAGCCAGCAGGGCTAAATGTTTTGGGAATATTATTGCATAAAAAAAGGACTTCACCTGGAGTTACTTCAAGTGAGATGAAAATCTATTTAATTTAATAAATATGTCGTGTGAATCAAAACACAAAACTACGCACTGGCTAAAATTTGTATCGTTTATCCTCAATTTACATAATCTCAACTGAATAATGGAACTGAGGAACCCTTGAGCAAATGTAGATATGGGATAGCTGTGGTTTTAAACATTACCAGGGGGTTGATGCGTCCCCTTGATTGCTAGTTGTTCCCCTGGCTGTCCTTATATCAGTAATGAAACAACGGAATGAAAAATGAAGGGTGCAATTGTCTTTGTGGAAGAGTGTTCATTCTTTGGAAAATTCCCATAACGGCTCTCGTAGTAATTATGGACTAGAAGTAGGCTACCTCAGGCAAATGGAGTGTTATTTAGCGTTGGTTTAAAGTGATTTTCAATTGGAAAGGTTTAGGCCAAGATAAGACCTACATTTCATGGCTAACCACCCTTGTGTCATGTAGGGCTGAGGAGTGAGTGGATCTCGATGTTAAACCCTGAACTGATCACTGTGTGCAACTGCACACCTGGGGGAAAGGGTAGTCGAGTTGTTGGTGTGTCCTACCTGTAGGCAGCCTGCTCATTAAGGACGTACATTTAAAGAAAACGACAAATCAATTGCTTCGGACACATCATCATAATGATTAATTAGTCATTTTTAATGTATTGATTCTATTTTTGACATTTTCAATTAAACCCCAGTCAGAATATCTGCTCATTCTCTGAACGTCTGAGGTGGAAACTTCTAGATTAAAAGAAGTTAAAAGTCTGTTCTGAGTTTTTTTCACCATCTGGATGTCCTCATTTGACACACAACACTACAACAAAATGAGTGAAATTAGCTGGCTCAATGGATGGCTGGATCCACAATGATCATGACTTCTCTCTGAACCTAGACATGTCCATATCTGCCAAACACTACAGAACACTGGAGCCCCACATGCATGTTGTTAATAATCTCTCCCTGTTCCTTAATTACATATATCTGAATTCACTTAAGTCACTTTGGATGAAAGCATCTGTTTATTTTGGAACAAAAAGTTGGTACAAAAAAAAAAAATATAGTTGGTCATATAAATCCAGGCTACTCACTCAAAAAAAGTAGCTGTAACTCATAAGGTCCAGGGGTACTGGACCCACTCTGAGCCCCTTGGTTCTCCCCCTTGTTACTTCCCACCCTCTGTGGGTGGGAGAGGCTCCAGCACAGTGTGGGTGTTGATCCATGGAGGCCCACACATAGCCAGGGCTCAGCGGTGCAGTCTTGGCCAGGCAGGGCCCCTCCTGAGAGAGGTGGTGTTCTGGTGCTTGGTGGAGGCTGCGCCCTGCTTGATATGCAGCTTTTGTGTAGTGTGTCATTGAGATGAGCAGAGGGTCTGAGTTTACTTCAAAGTGAAGGAAGGCCCACAGCGACGCTTCCTTTTGTGGTCGCGCTGCTTTTGTGGCGTTTTGTTTTTTGTTTTTTCTCCTCCCTGATGCAGGGGGTGGCTGTTGGCAGGGCAGGGTGGTGAGGGTGGGGTGGGGGCGAGGAGAGGGGTGGGGGGGAGGGGAGGGGTGGGGCGAGGGGAGGGGTAGCTTGTATCTCTGAGGGTCTCATTGGTTGATGGAACAATGTTAGGCTTTATAGTGTTTTTTTTTTTTTTTTTACATATTAACTAGAATTCCTGGTTGATCTCCTTTTGAGACTTGAAAGTTGTCAAAATTCTTATTTAAAGTGCTCTGTTCTCTCGCACAAAATACTGTTTTGATGGTGCAGTCCCCAAATGTACTTCATACTATAGTATTACTTAACTTAACATTATCAACTCAACACTTGTTGAGAGCATCAATATTCCATAGATCACATTTCAAATGTGCTATGTCTATAATTTGTTAATTATAATCTGTTACAACTTTGCTCTGAGTCAGAAACAGTGGGTACCCATTCATGTTCCCCTAAACGTTCTCTCTGTGTACAGATGGAACACATTTTGGGGCTCTGTTTTTCTCGTATGTATTTGCCCCTTGACCTTGCTATTCCTGGTTAGAGAGAGTACTGTCTCAAAACGACACGCACGCACGCACGCACGCACGCACGCACCATGATGTTGCCTGTGCAGCCACTGTTGAAGTGTGTGATCTCAACATGGGAGATTTAATTGAATCACGCTAACCATGGGCACGTGGTAATTGTATGTTTATGGATCCAACTGAGCTACTCATTTTAGTTTTATAATTTATACAGGCCTACCTAAATACAAGGCTAATTCCGCCCCTGATATTGCAGACCTGCACATTATTACCCCCCCCCCCCCCCCCCCCCCCGGGATAGTTTACTTGTCGGTGTACCCCTCCCCCAGTGTTGTGGCAGGATAATGGTGGTCGTTAGGGCTGTAGTCAAAGCATTACAGCACACATTCAGTGTCATGGTGGTGTGAGATGTGAATTTAGCTCTTAAACAGTCTAACGTGAGGAGTGGTCGTACTGCATGTGGTGTGATTGGCTGTGTGTTGGCTCGCTCGCCTGTTTCTGAATGGACATTGTATTTGTATGATTAGATTAGCCATGAGTGTAGTGCTTTGTATTTGTATTGGATGGTGGGGATGGTCCAGTCTCTAGGATACAACCTGAAGCCGTGGTACACATGATTAAAAAAACGTCTGAAGAGAACGTAGCGCTCTGTCCTTTGGGGACACAGTGGGGTTGGATTTTAATTAAAAACCAAAGCAAGAAGGTTTTTTTTTTTTTTCCCTGAACACGTGCGTCTATAGACCTATAATTCTGTCCTTAACCTCAGAATGCCTTGGCTCTGTCCAAACTCTAAACAATGAGGACTTTGTCAATATCTGGGTTCAGACGACAGACGAGGGCTTGGATGGGCTTTGGAGTGTGCTGCGTGTGAGGTGGAGGTAGTGTCCCAGTGCTGCCCCATACTGCACCGCACGCTGCACAGCCAGCGTGAAGATATACAACCCATGGGAGGGAAAGGGTGTGTGTGTGAGAGAGGTTCTTGTTTTAAAAAAAAAAAAATACATTTTACTTTTTGGTTCCTCTAGCATTGACAGGAAGTCCATTCATTAACTCACACGTGCCCACACATGGTATATCTGTGCCCTTCCTCCTACTCCTCCTCCTCCTCCTCCTCCTTCACATCCTTTAATCCAATGGGTTCTCAGTGTGGGGGTTCTGTCTGCAACTAATACGACAAATTTGTTGTTGTTAAAAGACGGCATTTTCTTTTGCCGGCATTTCTTCTGGGACACGTTCTGTCTCATCCCCATGGTTGAATCATCATGGCCCTCCAGGACATCATGCCCAGATTGGAACCAACTGAGTTCCCAGTTCTGGGTGGACTCTTCAGGGAAAAGATCCCAGCTTAGTGCAGGGGGGCCCTTGCTAAGGCTCTGAGCATGCCACAGTAGAGCTGGTGATGGGCTGGATCCAGCGGGGCAGATCTGATTCATGAATGATGAGCTGATCATTTAAGACCTCTCCATTTGAGAAGGCGCAGCAGATGCCCATACAGGCCACAGTTGAGCCTTTAGGACCTCAGGAGGGGTTTAACATGTGGATTTGAGGTTCATCTCAGTGGCTCTTCCGTAGGTTAGGTCTTGAGTGTGGCTGAGTCCATGCAGAGCCAGGTCTATATCCCTGAGCTACACAGGCTGTAGTAGAAAACATGTGAATGTGTTCATGGCGACACCTGAGATTCGTTCTATGAGAGAGTTCTAGCCTCTCTTAGATTTATAAATAAAATGTAAATAGAAAAAAAATAAACTTGGCGCTTGGTTTGCACCACTGAAAGGCACGAAAGGTGTGTTTTAAATGACTGAATTTTATTTTAATTGAATGTATTTTTGTGTTGGCCACCAGATTGCCTAATGGTTGCCTAACTATGTTGTGTGTGTGTGTTGCAGGCAGCGGAGCCACAGCTGTGGTGCAGGCAGCTTACTGTTTACCCCGCAAGGAGAAGGTTGCCATAAAACGCATTAACCTGGAGAAGTGCCAGACCAGTATGGACGAGCTCTTGGTAAGAAACCCCACGTCTGCATGCAGACACACTGACACGCATACAGGCTCTGGGATGTGTGTCTCACCACGGAGGCCTGCCCCTCCAGATCTCAATACTTCAACAGTAGCCATTATTTTATTACACGATCATCATCGTAGTCTTGGGTTTTGCTCAACCAACCGACCAGCCAAACGACCCACGACCGTCCGCCCTGTGATGTGTACACCCAGTGACAGTTTGAGAGACCGTGGGGCCCTCAGATCAGAGGAGGCCCCTCGCTGCAGGGCTTGTGATTACGCATGGAGAGGGTGGGGCGGTAACTGCTCTCTCCGCATGGCCTTCATCATCGGCTTATGGACGGAGCGAGTTCCACCTCTGCTTCTCATTACCAGGCTTATCCCTGACCCCCACCCACCCGCCCAACCGTCCCCTCTGTCCGACTGGATAAGACCCCCGCTCGTGTCCCACCCCATTGTGGTACCTGGTTGTGCTGCAGGGAGACCCCAGGCCCACCTCGCGCCAGAACACTGTTAGTGGGCCCGGCGTGGTGACTCTCCTGAAGGCTGCTTTGTTTCATGGTAGCGTGAAGTCAGAGTGTGGTGCATGCGTCCTGAGGGCTAACCCTGTGGATACACGCTATCCTGCAGCGTCCAAGTCCTCACGTCTTTGGCTGAATGATACGTTTCCATCAGCAACACAAATGTGCCGCTACATCCTCAAAAGCCATGCTACTTTTTTGTTTTTTCCTCCACGTGGTCATGGGGGGGATGTTTCCCAGTGGTGTCTGAGGGGAAAAGGTCCAGTCCCCGGGATGTGCATCTGTGTCAGCAGTCAGGGAGGTCCGGGTTCTCTGGTCTTTTGATGGTGGTGCCCCCCTGCCCTCTCCCCGCCCCGCCGCCCGTGACACCCGATCTCAGACTCCTGGAGCCCTGACTCAGGGGAAGGGAGCAGCCGTTATCCTGGGCCCTGATTGGTTGATTGATGCCATTTCAAGGTTAATTCCAAAGTAATCCCACATTCCGTTTTGTCTCCTCCCCCCAAAAAAACCTCCATGTTTGCAAGCGTTACTGGGGGGATGTTGTTCAGTTAGACATACTGTATGTCTAGGGTTTAAAAGAAACGACAGGAGATTGGTCACTAATACCCCCCCCCCCCCCCCGCACAGAATTCAGTTACAAAACAATCCCGGCAGCTCCCCATCTCTCCTCCCTACCCCCCTTTTTCCGTAGGATGAATCGGGGGAATGTTGCTCTGGGATTCTTGGAGTTGTCGGTCACATGGCGTAAAGCGAGGTCAGGTTTCCTTCTTGTGGTTCTCTCTCCCTCTCCCACCCCCCCGCCCCCCACTCCCCTCCCTCAGGATTCATAGCCCACTGCGTAGCCAGTGAAATGTTGAGGAAGCATTAAATTGAATCCAGAATAAGCTGTTTTAACAGACAACCTTTTTTTCCTGGTGGTAGCTTGAGAGACGATGAACTGTGACTGCAAAAGCTTTTTTTTAGTTTTACAATTTTTTTTGTTTTTTGTTTTGAACAATTCTGGTCACAGTCGATGGAGTCATTCATCTAAAGGCAGCCTTGGTATATTGGCTGTGCATCACTATTGAACATTAGCAGGATAGTAGTGGCTACTCCTGGTGTTTGAGGCTCCGCCAACAGGCACTGGGTTCCATCCCCAGGTACTGCAGCCTCCCTGCATCCAGAAGCAAGATGCCCTTTCCCTTATAGGCACCTTAATGATATGTATCTCAATTCACTGTCTGCTCAACCACTACATAGTTAATGGAAGTGGTAGCATTAGCATTTTGATACATCTCCATGTGTTTTATATCACAGTATTAGCGTGTGTTTGCCTCATGCTAATGGCTAGTGATGTAACATTGGGTTATCATAGTGGCCCCCTCTGTGTGTGTGTGTGTGTGTGTGTGTGTGTGTGTGTGTGTGTGTGTGTGCGTGTGCGTGTGCGTGTGCGTGTCCGTGTGATCAGAATGCCTCTCGGGCACCAGTGTGTGACGATGTGTGTGACACACTGAATGCGGCCGTGTGTGACAATTAGCTCATTGATGTATTTGTGTTGTGTGTGTGAAGGAGCCACTGGTTCTTGGAAGTGCAGGGGGAGAGAAGAGGTAGAGATGAATGAAAATACATTTGTCCTAGAGTGGCCATTTGTGATTTAAGTCTATTCCTTCCTTTATATACAGGCATTTGTGTCGTTAATGGAGTACTGTATGCAATGCTTTTCATTTGAAAACTCCTCATTTGTGTGAGGATAGCTCAGCTGTGTGGAATTGTTCTTTAAGATCAGCAATTTGTAGTTTCTGTTCAAGACATGTTGGCCTGAACCTGTTTAGGGAAATTTTGTGTAATTGAAATGTCGTTACAAATATAGTCCCACAGGATCTGCTTCCATTTCTCCCCTGGTCCTGGAGGCTTAATTCATTTAGAGAAATCACTGCTGGTTGCACGGCAGACTGTTAAATTATGCAGGGCTGGTGAGAAGAGATGGGCCTAAATATATTATGTTAATGGAACTGGGCCTCAGATTGTTGCGTACCACCATTACAGATAATCCTCCACTGTTAGCCCTCTCATCCCCAACGCCGTGCCTTTAAGTCCAGCTGTCATAAGTGTCCTCTGTCCGTCCAGTCGTCCAGTGGGACTTAATCAACATTTCACATTTGTTCCATCCACAATCCTTGAGGCGTTGGTTGGTCTGCTGATGACGGCGAGCCGAGAGGCAGCCGCAGCAGCTGGCCCCTGGCAGGCCTGTTTTAGGATGAGGTCACCGTAACACCAGTGGCCACACAGAAAGGCCATGTGGGACCGGTAAGAAAGGACTTCTAGGAAGAGCCTTTCCCAGTATTCCCAATGCTCCCGAGTCCATTTCTGGAGCTCCCCTCCCTATTGAGACCCTTGTTGCGTGGTGGAGGGTCAGATGGAACATCAGGTCCTGTCGCGGGCCATGTGACTGCTGCTAATGTCATTCATTAAGGGGAGATTGGGTTAGCGTGGCCCGTTCTGTAGGAGGGGTGTGCACCCCTCCTACAGAACATGCTACCGCATGTCCCCTGATATAGTCAAAACCTTAGAGATAATGATGCCCAGGATGACCTAACCTTTATGGGACATTATGCTGCTGTCCCACATCTCATGACATGGTGCTGTGGTTTATAGGCCGACTCAGGTATGAGATCACACAGTGTTATATTAAATAGTGTTATAAGGTATGCGCTCCTCCTACACTATGAAATAAATGGGACAGGTCTTTGTTGTGTATACGTGTTGCTCGCCTGCTTATATAGAAATAATATGTGTTCACCATCTCAGCTAAAATTTGATAAAGAATACAAAGGCATTTGTACTTTTGCCAATAATGACAACAAGGCAGCAGAATTCCTGACATGTACAGTTGGTCATACTGTTCCCTTTTTCTGGATTTTTCTTCCATGCCATTGTGCTTGAACAACAACAGTTTGACTGAGGCATAGAGGAAACGAGACACACACACACACACACACACACACACACACACACACACACACACACACACACACAAAGGCACAAGTCAGAGGTAACGCGAGTGTGTGTTCAGTGCAACGATGAGGACATTTCCAGTGTCTTTGTCAGGGGGGGATAGGTTTACAGTGACCTAATCCCCGCAACAAAAGACTCTCTGTGATCCGGACGCCGTGGCTGCCGCTACAGCGCCGACCCAGAAGGGAAAGGGGGCGGGCGGCGGCGGGCGGCGGCGGCGGGCGGCGCGTGTGGTTTGGTGTGGTGGCGATCATCCCTGCTGTCCTGTTGTTGTGTGATGGGCCTGACGACGGCCCCCCGGACCCTGGCAGCAGGGAAGGGTTAGCTACTTGGCTAACAGAAGGGTTAGCTACTTGGCTAACAGAAGGGTTAGCTACTTGGCTAACGTCGTCCGCCACCCTCCGCTGTGCACCCCTGACAACAGGCAGTGACCCGGGCGCCGAGGGAGGGGGCCGAAGGCTGGCGGAACTGAACACACGGGGGTCTTTTTTAAATACACATACGTTTTGGGGAGCCAGAGTTCATGTCGGTATTTGGGACATCTGATATTTCAAAAATGAAGGTGGGCTGACGGCCCAGCAAAAATGTATTTATTAGCACCACATTGGACTTGAATGTATTTTGAATGTTTATTTAAATGAAGTCTCTTGCTTGCTGTGACCATTAAAAGTTTGAAATAATTCCAGCCTTACTTTTGACAATGTGTTTCCAAAATAATGATACGTACACACACTTATTACCAACCACTTATTTTTAACTGTTTGCTGACCATGTCCTTCCAGCCAGTTGGTACACAGAGCTGGAGGATTCATAACTGACACACAGCTATGGCTACTGGATCAAAACTCTCTATTGACTAAGACCTGGTTCTAAAGGGTTGGGATAGTTGACTGTAGGGGATTATTGTTTTGGGTTCTGTGTGTTTCATAACTTGTATACCTGGGGAACAGAACACACTTGTTGTAAAGCCACTTTTTAACTCAGCCTTTCACACTACACTTACCTGTTCTCCCCTCCGCCATTACGTTGCCATTGGGTTGTGATTGGTCCACACTCATAATTCTACCTTTCTGGATTCTCCTTTTCTTTTTGTCTGTTTTCAAACCCTTTCTTGGTGTGTGCAGGTAAACTTTCCCAGACCTTGTCCATGGCGTGACACGTTCTCACGTGAAATACTCTGCCCTGTGTCTTCGTCAGCGTGGCTTTCAAACCGGATTGTACTCAGCCTGTGTGGCTTAGTTTTATTTGAACACTAACAATCCACCAGCACCACCACCACCACCACCACCACCACCACCCTTTCTATGATTCAATGGCCTGTTTTGTATTATTATTTTATTATTATGATTAAGCGGTGGCAATGATGTCACCGGTTTCCTCCAGGCCAAAGGTGTGGCCGTCTCTTGTTCTCGTAGAACACAATACAGAATAAGATGAAGAGAAGATGTCTTGCTGTGCGCTGGCAGTGCAGGCGCTGGAGTGATGACACTGGGAGAAGCTCTGTGCTGTTACGGCACATTGGGTTAAGACGGGCCATTACCGCGCATGGCCTCCGGACACAGCACTTTCAGTTGTGCCCTTCGATGACCAACACACATTTAGTGACACACCAGTGGCAATGTGCACCATCATCATCATCATCCTCCTCCTCATCACCATCATCATAACCATCATTATCACCATCATTATCACCGTTGTGTTTAGTTTTTACAAATGTCACATATCCCTGGGCCCATTTCAAGAAGCTGTATTTCCAGGTGAACTGGCTATGTTGATGTTAAGGTTCTGTGTTAAGTCAGAATCACTGGTGCACAGCAGTTTGGCTCCGGGATAACTCCCCCCCCCCCCCCCCCCCACGGTCGCAGTGGCCACGTCTGTCATCCCATTGGTTTAGAGGATGGAAACTAACTGTTATATCCCAAAGTATTTTTTTCTGAGGAATATTGTTTTTCCTCCTTGTTAGTATTTTTACCTTGACAATCAATTTTACATCCATCCATCCATCCATTTCTGCCGCTTATCCGGGGTCGGGTCGCGGGGGCAGCAGCCTGAGGAGGGAAGCCCAGACTTCCCTCTCCCCAGCCACTTCGTCCAGCTCTTCCGGGGGGATCCCGAGGCGTTCCCAGGCCAGCCGAGAGACATAGTCCCTCCAGCGTGTCCTGGGTCTTCCCCGTGGCCTTCTCCCGGAGGGACGTGCCCGGAACACCTCCCAATTTTACATTATCTGTCTAATTAATAAATAGCCAATTGATATACTTGTATATTTAAAGAAAAAACTTTTCAACGTGGACCTTATTTTTTGATCATTTTGTGTCTGGGACTAATGCAGAATGAACTGGTCCTGTATTGAACGACAACGCTGCAGCCAAAATATGCAGAAACAGGCTGAAATTTAAACCTTTGGGGCCCATAAATGTACACCCTCTAAAAGTGTGTTTTTTGCATTGACTTGTCTCATATTCTGACATTATGGAAAGAATCCCTACAGAGAACTACAAAAATAATCTTGACCTTGATTGTGTCCAACCGACTCTTGCAAGAGTTTAGTTTTTGCAGGAAGAAAACTATGGAAATGTGAGTTAGAGCTGGAGAGGGTTTGTTCACTAAGCTACCACAGAGAGTGTAGCTTAGTGTTGTCCAGATTTTGGTAAAGAGAGTTGAGATTGTAATGACGATAGGGAAATTTCCCTCAGCAAAGCAACAACGACATTTCAGA
>JAXIVH010000009.1:11568880-11571380 GCA_036785325.1 Urophycis tenuis | reverse complement strand
TGAAACATAATCTGATCTCCTCTTGAACAGTATTCCCCTACCAGCCAACCCAAAAATGAAGAGTCACTGCCCTTGTTCTTCTTAGTCAGCCATTTTGATTTCTAGAGTTCTGCGTTAGAAATCATTGATTGATCCGTGAGTTGCGTTTCTTGGTTTTTGATTGCGTAGAACCCTATTTTACATAAAAACACACTATTGATCTTTGATTTGTTGCTACCTTGGAAAGATGTAGTCTTCAGCCTCAGGGTCAAGCCATTGTCCACTCTTCAGTTCATTATATCGAGCCAAATTAGCCGCAGCAGGAAGACGGTGTCTTGTAATGGTGTGTCAGTTAGCATAGAATGCATTCGTCCCTCTGTGTGAAGATCAGAGTAAGGCATAGGGAGGGCTGCTGCTAATAGAGTGTGATTGCATGGAAGGCCGACAGAGCTGAGCCTCATTGTGTCCTGTGCGCGCAAGAGCTCACTCGCACAGCTCGCTCCTGAGCTCTCTCACCCCTCAATGCTCGCTTTGGCAGTGGCGCTAGGCTAGGCTAATGACAGGGCAGGAGTAATAACAGCCCACAGTTGCTGCTAGCGGCAGTGCTACTCTTGAGGAACCAGTGAGAGGTGAAGGATGGAGAGTGGGGTGGTACTGGAGCCAGACCACCCACCCGGGCTGATGATGATGATAGTGATGATGGGATAATCATGATGAGACCGCAAGAGATATTGGCTGAAGATGCTGGACCTTGGTGGAGGTGTAACGTATACGATTTGGGCAAATTAGATCTTAAAGGTCCTGCATCTTCAGCCAATACCTCTTGCAGTCTCATCATGAATCAGCTGAACCACGCATAGGTGGACTGTGTATCAACAAACAGCTAACTTGGCAAACATATTAAGCATACATAAGCAAACAAACATGCATAAGCTATCACTACAACCTTAGCATTGATAGCTGCTTACTAGCCAAAAGAAACGTTGTTCAGCATTATACTTAATTCCTTTACTCGCAACGAGTTGTCTGCTGCGGTGGAAAGCAACGCCAATGTTGACCCTTGTTTTTATTCTATTTGTATCATTTATTTTCTTTGCAACGATTAACAAACGGTTAGAATACCTACTTCTTCATCGTCTCATGTTGGATTGAGAGCAGACTGGACACTGCAGTGAGGCTGACCTCTTCAGGAACAGCGTGGTAGTACCAGACCCAACGGACCGTTGCTAGCTTGGCTAGCTGCTAACTTCAGTAAATGTCTTTGCAGCACGATACATAAGACCTCTTTCACGTAACGTCAGAACTGTTATTTCTTCACATTCTGTTGATAATTGCACGTTATGCTTACTGATTTAAGGTAATCATTTTACCAATGCACCTTTAAAGGCAAGAGGACATTATACTTATTAAACAAGTAGGAAAGTAAGGAAGGGAGGAAGGATTCATGGGTGTTATCTTCAACTGAAGATGTTTGAAGGTGTTTGTGGGTGTAGTGTGTGGTGAGGGTTTGAGGGTTAGGTGGAGGCGGGTGGAGACCTCTGTGTTCCACAGTCTAATCTGTTCCAAGAGTTGGGGAGTACATCGGGGCCTTCTTGAGCAAGGCTGTTGAACCCCCTACCTGCTCCCTCATGACTTGTATCTGAATTCACCCAGTGGCTATGGGTAAAGTTAAAAATGACTAAATAGAATGAGATGATGGATGATGGACTCCCATAACCAAAAACAGAATGAGGGCAAAGGGGTTGTTGGGGGTTGGAGACAATGTGGTCCTCAAGCTCCAGAGAGATGATGACAGTCTGCTGAGAGGGGTGTGTGTGTGTGTGTGTGTGTGTGTGTGTGTGTGTGTGTGTGTGTGTGTGTGTGTGTGTCTGTGTGTGTGTGTGTGTCTGTGTGTGTTTGGAGGGGGGTAATGGGCACTCATTTGCAACGTGCAGAGTGATCGCCACTCCACTCTCTTCCGCTTGCCATCCGTCTGTTTAACACACACACACACACTCAAACACACACACACACACACACACACACACACACACACACACACACACACACACACACTCAAACACACACACACACACACACACACACACACACACACACACACACACACACACACACACACACACACACACACACACACACTCAAACACACACACACACACACACACACACTCAAACCCACACACACACACACACACACACACACACACACACACTCAAACCCACACACACACAGGCACACACAGTGATTGCCCTCCACTGTAATGAATAGCACCCAGGTGGTGTGCCGGGGTATCCAAGATACACTGGAGCCATGGGACGCAGGGCAGCTGGTCCTGGAGGGGTGGGTGGCTGTGGGGCGGACATCAAGTGACCATGTCTACGCCCGCTATGGTGAAACAGAAGCCTTGGTGTGTGTGTGTGTGTGTGTGTGTGTGTGTGTGTGTGTGTGTGTGGTGGGGGGTGGGGGGTACCTTCGCCCTCAACCTCCACCCACATCCCCTCTGTCTTTGAATGACTAGAG